>OY294045.1:6910127-7074931 GCA_958510825.1 Brachypterus glaber
TTGCAACTTTATGCAATTTTAGGAATTAAATCTTTCTACATATCATAAAATAACTGTAAAACGTGGCGTAATTCTTTGAATGTTTTACGAATTTACAATGATCTTATCTTTTCATTACGTGTATATTCGAGTTTTCTGGAAATGTAAATTTTATTTTTCTGAATAAAACTTAAAATCTTAATCACACCGACTCATGAGATAAGAAATTAAAACGTTTTAAAAATTGCCATTTAACGACATTCCGCAAACATTATATTGCAAGAGATGGTGAACATTGTCAACAGGTTATTCCCCCCGGGCTAAATTTTACATATCGTGGGCTAAAGGCGCAATTTACCTAACTCCAACTTGTTACATTTTTCAGAAGATGAAAAAAAAAAGATTTTATTTACAATAATTTAGAAATAAGCTTATTGCATAGGTAAAAGTTCCCTTAAAAAAATTTAAAACTAAAAGTTTTTCCGATGGTTTTCTAGATTTTCCAGATTGCCAGTTTTATTTCTTAAAAACGAAACCTATTTAATATTGTTATTGTTAGAGAGATAGGGACGCATGCTGCTAGGTTAGTGTTAAAAGTGTAAAAAAGGTAAATATTATTTATGTACGATATTGAAATGCTTTATTTGTGGCGTAAAATTTACGTTCATTATAAATTACGATCTTTATCAGCCAATATATCTTTAAAGAAAGATGTAAGCAGTTTATACTTGTATTAAGGGTGCAAATCGTTTGGTTAATTAAACCAAATGAACTTTACGCTACGATATTTCAAAAAAGCTTTGACACAGAGACTTGTAATTTGGAACAAATATTTTCTAAGTAGTAAATATTTTTTTTTAATTTCAAGTCTCTATGTCAAATAGTCCAAACCATTCTGGACTATGTAATTTTTACCGTTCCGGTCTATGCAAAATATTACCATTCTGGACTATGTAATTTTTACCGTTCCGGTCTATGCAAAATATTACCATTATGAACTATGTAATTTTTACTGTTCCGGTCTATGCAAAACATTACCTTACGGACTATGTAATTTTTACCATTCCGGTCTATGGCAACATATTACCATTTACGGACTATGCAATTTAATGTAATTTATTTTTACCGTGTACAGCCTTTAATAAAGCGAGGATCGGGGCATGGAGTGTATGAATTTTGCTACAATTAGCGTTAGGTAAAACGTAAACGTTCCCTATAGTCCACCATTTTTTTTTTCATATTTACCCATATTCACATAACTTTCGTACGTCTAAATTCTTTTGGTCATTATTATTCGGTTAATTTTATTACTCGGAGGGCAATTATGCTGGCCCCGCGTTCCTTGAATTTTATTTGCTACTTGGAACCCTCACACTTCATAAATTCGCAAGTAGGAACTTAACGATTAACTGTTTTATGAAACTACTCTCGGCAAATACCAAAATCGTCAAGAATTAGGGTTGCCGACCGTCTGACTTTTGCCGTACTTGATTTCTTTGTTAAGTCAATATATTACTGCATAATGCATTGAAAATTCTAAATTTGTTTTTATTTCCTCTGCACGGTAAAAATAAATTACATTAAATTACATAGTCCGTAAATGGTAATACGTTGTCATAGACCGGAATGATAAAAATTACATAGTCCGTAATGCTAATGTTTTGCATAGACCCGAACAGTAAAAATGACATAGCCCAGAATGGTAATATTTTGCATAGAGTTTAACATACAGTCATATTAAAAGTGCTTTTAAAACAACTTAAACAGTACGATATTTCAAGAACGCTTTGACATAGAGACTTGAAATTTGAAAAAAAATATTTACTACTTAGAAAATGTTTGTTTTAAATTACAAGTCTCTGTGTCAAAGCTTTTTTGAAATATTGTAGCGTAAAGTTCATTTGGTTTAATAAACCAAACGATTTGCACCCTTAATACGAGTATAAACTGCTTACATCTTTCTTTAAAGATCTATTGGTTGATAAAGATCGTAATTTATAATGAATGTAAATTTTAGACCACAAATAAAGCATTTAAATATCGTACATAAATAATATTTACCTTTTTTTACACTTTTAACACTTTAACCTAGCAGCATGCGTCGCTATCTCTCTAACAATAATAATATTAAACGGTCCGTCTCATGATGCGACGTCTTCTTGGTTATTGTCCAAAGCGCACGCGCGTCTTAAAATAACAGCCCGAAATTGTAAAATCATGTAAAAATATGTAAATCAATGTAAATATTTTTTTTACATTATTTTACATTTTTTTACATTCTTTTACATTCTTTTACATTCTTTTGCATTATTTTACATTCTTTTACATTCTTTTACATTCTTTCACATTATTTTACATTATTTTACATAAATTCATTCTTGGACATAAATTCATGAATTATGCATAGTCCAGAATAGTAAATTTTTTATTCCGTACTATGTAAATTCATGTTTTTTACACTATTTTAGATGCAGTATTTACAGTGTGGACTAAAATGTACTCACATGGGAAAATGGAAGCTAATTGTTTATGCATTTGAGCATACCTTTAACAATTAATAAATAAACAATCAAAGAATTTTTGTGAATGGATACAACGCGTTGCAACGGCACTCCCGTTACGGTTGCAACGGCACTACCGCACTATGGAACGAAGCGGGTCATACGTTGGACATCGTATCTTTCTTGAAAACGGTAGTCGGGATTTTGATAAAATTTAGTATGTAGCTATTTTTAGGTACAAGGAAGCCTTTTAGCTAGGTTTCATTTTTGGCAAAAATCTGGAAATCTGGAAAATCTGGAAATCTTAGAAAAAATTAATTTTTTTTATATGATTAATTACCATTTAGCGTATAAGAAAGATATTTAACTAATTAATATGGATAAGTTCTAAAAAATAAAAATATGGATAAGTTCTGGAAAATGTGTATGTCTTGTAAAATTATTATCTTAGCTAATAAGTTTGGCTTTTTCGAGTGGAATTAAAACATTTACCTAACTATTAAGTTGAAAAATTCTGGAAAAAATCTGGAAAAATTCTGGAAAAAATCTGGAAATATTCTGGAAAAATTCTGAAAAAGTTTTAAAATAGTGACAAAAATTTTTTATAAAGAAAGTGATAATAAAACAAACTAAATAAAGTAAATAATTTTTATATAGGTACTTTTATCAAAAACCAGTAATTCCCTAGCTTCCTTGAATAATTCCTTTACTTTATTTTTACAAGTAGGTCTCATACTGGAAATTACTGGATCTGAGGCTAACAATAAGCTATGCAAGATATCCTCATTGTTTGCCTCTCTAGACATTTTTCTTGCGTGATTTTCTCTGAATTTTTCCAGAATTTTCCAACTCAATAGTTAGCTAAATGTTTTAATTTTACTTGAAAAAGCCAAATTGTTTACTTAAAATTATAATTTTACAAGTTATACACATTTTCCAGAATTCTTCCAAATTTCGGATTAAATACTGACGCAAAAATCTTTCTTGTACACTAAATGGTAAATATTAAAAAGCAATTAAATTTATTTTTTTTAAAGATTTCCAGATTTCCAATTTTTTTCCAAAAACAAGGTTAAAACAAAATTCTTTTTTAGAAAATTGAAAAAAAGTTGAAAAAAATATATATTTTTTATTTATTTAAATTTTTGTTATCTGGGCCTTTTTTGGCAATTTTTCGAAATTTAAAACTACCGTACTATTCTAACGCTTAAGCTAAGCTAAGCTAATGTAATTACCAGGTAATATTACCCACCGCAAAGTAATTCTGTAAAAGTTTATGTGAAAAGTTATTTTTGTTTATTGTTGTTTAAAACAAAAATTTAAATTAAAGAGGTTCTGGGGTTTTCTGGGGTCTGATTTTTGCATAGGTTTCTTCCTTACTTAGTCCACTATAATGTAGTTATAAAAAATATGCGGGACTTTGCGGGACTTTAACGAAAAAACAAGAAATGTCGGAAAATTAAAAAAAAATGATAATACAAAAAATAGGGGATATACAAAATATTTTATTTTTTTCTATAATACTCTTTTAAATTGTTATTATTGCGCAATTAATAGAAAAAGATTATATAGAAGATAACAAAAAAAAAAGATTACAAATTTTCGTAGCATAATTAAGACACACATACCAAGCAAATTATAATCGCTTATTATATAAATACAAGGCTTTCTCTTACAATTATGGCAGTCAGTGTAAAAATTTATATGAAATACTTTAATTGTTTAGTGAATAATAAAATATAACAAATAGTATGGCATTTATAGCTTAAATAGATTTAATTATTGTCCGTGCTAATAATTTTTATAATATAATAAAATTTCTGTAAATTTATAATAGTGCCTGTAATAAATATAATCGTGTCTGTAATATATATAATCGTTTCCAATTTATTTTTAACATTATTAGTTATTGTGTCCCTTATAATCTATAGCTTAAATCACTATAATTTGCCACTGTTACCAAATATCTTATAATGTATAGCGCAGAGCCCACTAATTTCTTTCCGTGTAATATAAGCGTTAATTTATCTAGGTAACCTTAGTTATAGATCGAAATTTTGCCTCCACTCAATGTATAAGATAATTAACTATAAGAAAAATGCATTTAAACCCTTATTTTTCATTTTTTGTTTTTTACCCGATGTCCAGCCTATGGCCCGGTTCGTTCCATAGTGTACCGTTATGGTTGCAAACGGCACTGCCGTTACGGTTGCAAACGGCACTGCCGTTACGGCAGCAGTCTAAGACCTTTAATTTGCCACAATTCGTCGCATAGTAATAATTCTTTCTTTAACTGTAATTAATAATCAGATCAAATGTCGACGGCAAACACTATTGGTGTACACAAAAGAGAAGTTTAATCAATGAAGACCAATAACAATCAACAATCTGCAGATTAACAAACACGGCAACTGAGAGCCAAGGGAGAAATCAGAGAGCTCTGTGTTAATTACTACATCAAACAAAAGAGAAACAAGATTACCAACCTTGCACAACTTGAAACAGATCGTGTTGTTTTGCCTTATATATACAAATAGTTTATTTTTATACCCTTCACATAGTAAAGTTCACAGCACGATGGTTTTCTAATTTCCAAAATTGTCAAAAATTGCCCTAAATAATAAAATTTTATATATAAAATTTATATATGCACTTTCTTTTAATCGAATGGTGATTTCTCCCGTTAGAGTAGACAGGGACAAAAGTTCTACCCAAAAAGGATAGAAGACATACATACACTCCCACTTCCACCCAACCAAACAAATTTTGTATTTGTTCTTTGTTGAACAAATACAATATTTACTTGGCCGGGCGAAAAGTGTAACAATTTAATTTTTATTAAAGAAATTACTGGCGCCATCTAAATTTTAGTAGAATTATCTTATTCTACAGATTCATATTAGCTATGTTCGTTCGTAGCGCTCAGTGTTACACTTTCCGGCCAACAAAATAAATACTGTATTTGTTCTATGAAAAACAAATACAGTATTTATTTGGTTGGCTGGAAAGTGTAGCACAGATGAGATAGAGATAGGGTAGACGTCTTTTGTTTCATAATTCTAGTTGTAGAGAGCTCCATTGTGAACAAATCTGTCTTTTGCCTGGGTGTCACGTTTTTTTAAGAACTCCGTTATTTGAAAAGGTAATTTTTTTTTAAAAAATAGCATCAAATGGAAGCCAAAGAAAATTTTATTGACTTATTCAAAATCTTCCTTTGCTTACCCACCCTCTTGAAACACCCCAACCTCTGATTTTAAAATTGCAACCCCCACATTTTTATCAAATAAAATATAATAACATTTCATTTTGAATTTTGAATTCAACCTTTAAAATATCCACTTTCATATTCTTTAATAAGAATTGCGGGATGCTATTTGAAAAACAGAAGTTGTGGGTGGTGTCAAGGGGGTGGGTAAGCAAGGGGTGGTAAGTCAATAAAATCTTCTTTGACTCCCATTTAACGCTATTTTTTGCAAAAAAAAATAACTTTTCAAATAACCTGTTTTGACACCCGGTATAGTGATTGATCGTTTTGAAAAAAAAAATAGTTGTGAGTCCTTAGGTATTATAGTGGTACCACTATGCTAAGTTTGGTCTAAATCCGAGACATCGAGGTCAAACCGAGTATGTTAGGGTGAAATATTGAAGATATTTTCAAAAAAAAACACATTTTTCCAAAAACGGCTCCAACGATTTTTAAAATTTTGGTCTTATTTTTTTAATTAGAGCTCATATAACAAATTCCAAAAAAAAAATGGAAGTTATCATGTGATTTAAAAGTTTTTCTAGAACACCGTGATAGTTTATTGTTTACCTTACAGCGTTCTAATGTGAGTTGACGACAAGTCCGAGATACGGTCTAATTAGCGAACTGGAACTAATATACTTTGAGATTTAATATCCTTTGCGTCTTTTGAATAATAATTAATCATTTAAACCTATTTGTACTCGTTAAACAACTGACACTAAGAATGCAATGCAAAAAAAAAACTAAAAATCCAAGAAAAACATCACGAAGAAGAATGAGAAAATAAGGAAAAACAAAAAGTAGAAAAAGGAGAAGAAGAAAAAGAAGCAGAAGAAGAAAAAGAAGAAGAAAGAAAGAAAAATAAACGATTATTTGCATAAACCTCAGTAAAAGGAGGATAAATTAGCAACGACCTAAGAAATATTTTTATATAAAAAAATATCTTTTTTAAACCAAATCAATACAAAATATATGTTTATGAGAAATGCTAAAGGAATGGCGAATATATTACGTCAATAACCATTTTTTTGTAAAGGGTTTATCATTTTTTTTTTGATCAAAGTAACATGAGTTTATGTTAAGTACCTGTAGTGAAGTGGTTTTTTACTATTAAATATTTTTCTACTAATGTAGTGATGTCGAATTCTATCACTAATTTAGTGATAGTATATAATTCGGTTATAGCCGAGCAGTTAATTAGAACTTTTATTATAACTTACTCAGTTAGGTTGGCCATACAATCTTCTATCATATTTAAAGTATACCCGAGCGGAGAATATACTTAACCACTTATCACTTTATTCGGGAGCGGGTATTCTAGGAGACGGCGCTTTGGAAACAGATAAAACGATTTCTTCTTAACTTAAGAATAATATATTAAATAAATGTGAATAAATTCTTTAAGAACATGAAAGATCAATTCTTACTTCTAAGTCCTATTTTTATGCAAAGCCCTTAAACTCTAATTTCCATTATATATTAGTTTTCCATTATATACTTCTAAATTAAAACATTCTATGTTTGAAATCCCAACTATTCGCAATCATTTTCAAATTCCAATTTATTGTCCACATTTTTCTTAGTGTATATTTAAACTGGTTCGTAAAAGTCATTTAAATTATTTTATAAAATATTTTTCAAAGTTAATTAATATTCGTCAAAATTTCTATCAGTGTTCAAACTATCAATATTTATAAGTGTCCAAAATTATTTCTATGTCTGAAAATACGAGTCTCAAAATTTTTCTAAGTTTTAAAACTATTTTTAATTCAAGAATAAATCTCAAAATAAATTCTCACAGAAACTACATTTTCACTTTTGAATTTGCCATAGTGACACCCTGAATAAAACTGAATAATTATGAATCTTTTCATGAGTTTATATACCCAATAAGAAGGTCACTAGTTAAATTTATTTGACAATGCTATTAGCGCAAAATATCTACAAAGATACCGCGCATATTTAATTACCCCGACAAAAGAGTTTCAGTCTCATCAATTTGCAAGCTAATTGCTATTTCTGACATCTGAAACGATCATTTTGACCGTAAATTAAATTTTTATAAACAATTTAGATTACTAGACAACTTTTAAGTTATACCGACAAGAATTACCGAGGAGGGGTCCGATGTAATTTAGGTCAAACCGGACTTTACCGAAGCCGAATCTCGTGAAGCCAGATTGTATCATAGCGCAATATTAAAGAAATATTATTTTAAAATTTTAACTACATATAAAATATTCGGATCATAACATACCATCCAAGTTACGAAAGTATAATGTTTTGATCTAAGAGAACTAGGACCTGTTCTTGATGACTTCTTTATTGACCCAAATACTGAGTATATTGTTTTAAATTTTATACTCCTTGTTGGAAAAACTAATCAGTAAAGAATATAGCATTCAAACAAACCAAAAACTAATAGTTTCTTTGGGCGAATTAAAAAAATAAATGGCATAGATCATTTTTATTCTCAAACAGGCTTTACTAGCTTATATCTTCATTTGTCTGTAACAAACTATGCAGTTTAAAATAGTTTTTGCCTAAAAAATCAAGGATAAAAGTTTCGGGTGCAAAACACACGTGTACTAACCGTTTTTGTCCGGTTAGTGCACAATTTAATCTTTTTGTACTCTAAAAATTAAGCAGGGTAAGTTAGTAGACACCAAAAACCTTTTCTTAATCAGCGTGCAGCTTGGTACTGAAGAGAGCCAGCAGCCCAAAACTGTCGGTCTACCAATATCACTCTGTACGATGATTAGAAAATAGATTGATGGAATAATAAACCAGAGATATAGTAGAATGTTTATATTTGAAACAGATTAATGTGAGATAGGGTCGTAATTAAATTTGATTATACCTAGGTAGTGGACGTTTTAATTGGGCGACTGATGCCAATGTACTATGACACGCGCCAGAAAAAATGTACGCTGCTAAAAAATGTTTCTTATATTTGTGGCGTCTACTATAGTATGTATTTCGCTCTTAGTCAATAATTTGAAACGTAGAAGTTTTACTTTTTAATTTAGAACAAGGCGACATATTGAATTAACATACACCGTGACTTATGCTTTAAGATAAACATTTTTGCGAGAAACGAAATGTATGAGTCAAATTTATTGCATTTAATAAAAGAAAACTGCAGCAATACTTTTACGAAACTGGCAATTTTATTAAACCGAACACGGCCTGGCTAATTGCAAAAATATGGATTTGATCCGAGCGTTAGACCGATACATTTTAACACTATCGAGACATTTAATTGTAAAAATTAACGAGAGATGTCGATGGCAAAGTTGTAGTACGTCAAATAATAATATTTTTCTTCAAGCGTACTAAAATGTTCATATTTTATAACTGAACACACTAGTTAGAAGTGATCTATTTTTTTACAGTAAAAAAATGAGTTCATTGTTGTACGCCGTAAAAAAAAGTTAGTTAGCATAACTACCACTGGCGGCAGCACTGTTTGACTTTGATGACAGCCACACTTTAAACTTGTTTGTTTATTATGTAAACAGGTGGTTGACTCGAGATTCTGTGCCAAAACATTCGCGTCGTCCGTAAATTCTACAGACTACTAAAAAAAGACTTCACTTTTCCTTTTAGTAAAACAATATACCATTTCCTACTACCTAGTTAGTAGTTAGTGCCTAGGTTTGTTTTGGTTTCAAGTTCTGAACTGTTCATTCAACAGTGTTCAAATCAGTCCTGGCCAATAGAGCTTTAAATTTGTTGTACCACGTGATTAAAATTTGAACCTCTTTAGGTCAGAACTGATTCCGACAGTTCAGAAATTGAAACGAAAACAAACCTCCTACCCAGAAAACCAGCTTGAGAGTCAAGTATATAGCATCCTAAACTTGCTTTCATATAACAAGAAAAATGGAAGAAATTATTGAAACGTTTAAAATATTTCCCAAAATTTGAATGAAAAACGCTATGATTGTACGTCGAAAAGAACTCATAATTATATCGAAATATGTATGCTATTTTATGTTAATTTAAGGTATTTTATTATAGGTTCCATTTTTAATACTAAATGCTCCCTAGTTTTAGACGGTAAATTAATAAACTATTTTAGGTCGATAATATAATGACCAACTTTATGTATGTATACTTGAATTTATTTATACTATGTAAATAAATTTAATTTAATATAAGACAATGTAAAACACTAAAATTTTGTAATGTGCCGTAAATCAATTTAAAATTACACAAAATCACAACTATTTAAATAAATTTAATTTATTATAAAACAATGTAAAAGACTAAAATTTTGTATTGTGCTGTAAATCAATTTAAAATTGCACAACATCACAACAATAATGTAAAATTACATTGATTTACACTAATTTAATCTGTTATCAATTACAGTGTATCAGTGATTATTTTTAAATGAATAAAGTCTGACCCATTTTATTCGGTAAACATAATGTTCACTATTTTAGATTTTAAGCTTTCACGGCCATTAAGATATAAAGAACTTTCACTTTCGGGTTTAGACCGTGTTAATGGATTTTCACTTTGAAAATCCATTAACACGGTCTAAACCCGAAAGTGAAAGTTCTTTATATAATGTTCACTCTTAGTATTGACGCCAGAAATATGCAGACTATCAATATTACTTAAAACGGTATTTTTTTTAAACTGGAATGTACCTAAATTTAAATGTAAACTAAACCTTCTTTAATTTACAATGAGAATCCATTAATAAGAATTTTTAATTTAGTTTTTTTTTGTAAGAACTAAGATCAACAGTATCAAAAGCTTTTCGAAAGTCAGTATAAATTAACAAAATCCTTATTCCTTATTTTTTTATAATTACTTCGTAAAGTAAAGTAAATTAACTACCCGTTTCATAAAAAAAAATATTTATACAGTATAATGTACTGTTTATAAACTGTGGTTCTATAGATTTAGGCCATCGATATATTAAAAGCTACACTGTTTCAAATAAATAATTGTGATTGTTAATGTGATTGGAAAATCGTAAACTTTATCACGTACGAAAACCATTTCACGATTGCCACTACGTTCACCCAATCAATCTTACTTGTTTTGCTGCATTTTTATACTCTTTATAGGAATACGTGTTGGAAGAGTATTATACGATGGTTTTTAAATTTCCAAAATCATCAAAAGTTACCTTAGATCAAATTAATTCTACACTCTAAGTTTGTCTTTTATCTTTCAGTATTATTAACTGTAATAATTAAAGCTCGAATTAAAGCAAATTCACCACGTCAGAACGTGAGTTTACAATATTTATTAAAATTAACCTCAATATTACTCGGTTTGGTAAAATCTCAGCTTTTTTCCTGTCGCACTCTAAATTTGTCCGTCAATCTTTCTGTAGTATTAACAGTAATAATTAAATCAAATTCACCATGTCAGAATGTGATTTTACAATATTTATTAAATTCACCTCAATATTACTCGGTTTGGTAAAATCTCAGCTCTTTTCCTGTCGGTACAATAATTTTGCATTAAAATTCATGCATGTGGTCCAAAAACCCGGTACTTTTACAATATTTGTCGAAAATTATCATAATTATAGCTTAAAAAATTACCGAAATAAAAATTCACATTTTTACAGTGAACTTACAGTCCTCATTTAAATTTAGCACTTTCTTAGCTGGTAACATATGACCTACTTTATTTGCTGTGAAATAACCAAATTTTCATTTACAGTGCGGTACAATAATTTTGCATCAAAATTCATGCATGTGGTCCAGAAATCCGGCACTTTTATAGACAGTCCCGAAAATTACAAGAGCCCGTAACACTTGCTTGGAATACTCATTATGTTCGCTGCTTAAATTACTGTGAAATCACCGGTAAAAGTTTACATTTCTACAGATAACAGTGAATTTACAGTACTGATTTAAATTTACCACTTTCTTTGCTGGTAACATATGACCTACTTTATTTGCTGTGAAATTACCATATTTTCATTTACAGTGTACACCAAATAGTAAAACTGACAAATAAAACTAAAAAAAAATAAAAACAAGGCGTTTTTTTTGCGCTGTTACCAAGCCCCACATGGACGGCGATGCTAAAATTTCCTATAATTTAAGAATATAATATTTCAAACAGACAATTTGAGAAAAGTAAGGTTAATGTCAAATAATTTGACAGTAAAAATTTTATTGCATCAGTTTGAAAATGCTTGATTCTAACTAGTTGGATCTATTACAGAATGTACCAATAAAACCAAATAATTGGCGCAGTCGGTAAAAAATAACATTCATTTAACAACGCGTATTTTTTCAACTTCAACTAAACTTTTTTTTCGTCCGTCTCTGTATCAAAAATATCAAATCAAATTAATTTCTCAATTAAAAATCAAGCTCTATGAATGGAATTTTTTCAGGGACAAAATAAAAGTCAATTCTACCAAACTTAAAAATTAAAAGTATCCCAATACAATTCAATTAAGTTAAAAGTTCACCAGGAAGAAAATTACAACTGCGTAGAGTATACCATAGGATGCGAAGCATTACATATCTTCACGACTTGTTTTCCAATACATTAAATCAGCACTGCATATATCGACAAAACATTTTCTTAATTTAAAGATTTATTGAACTTATTTATTACATTTATTCAGAATACTAGTATTATTTTGCTAGGCTAGAAGAAGAATATTAATTTTTAGGCTAAAGAAAACTAAACGAATAAATTAATATATCGTCGGCTTACAAGTAAAGAGCAAAAAAGTCCAAAAACATGGTTTTGAGATATTGACAAATTTAACTTTCGCTGTTGTTTTTTAATTTTTGTAATAGTTGTTACAAAAATGCACGTTTCGCCAAACAAACACTAAGTCGCTTAGTGCAAAAACATTTGAAATAATCTACAAGTAAAACGCACTAAGTGCACTAAGTGACTTAGTGCCTCTTGCCAGATAAAATTTTATTCAAAATCAAACTGGTGCGTTTTGTATAGTGGGTAACTTCCTTGGCAGTCCACATAGAAGTTAGTTCGGTTTACCTATACATAGATCATCAAAAATTATTTACAGTACCATAAAACTTAGTGTCTTTTACTTGTAAGCCGACGATATAATAGTTATTTTTGTATTAAGAGCGCAATATGACTTATTTCCGCTTGAGCGTGGAATATGCTGATCGAGGCGTCTAGCCGACATCAGCAATCACGCGGAAGCAGAAATCACATTTTGAGCTCGTAATACAAACAACATTTTTTCTACGATCTAAAATAAATAAATAAATATATAAATTTCAGACAGTAAGTTACCTTACAAGGTCGCAGAACTTGAGTACAATTTTCTGCAAATCTGTTGGTGTAAAAGTAAAATCCTAATCACAGTAACTCTCCATAATTCCTTCGTAACAACAAATATATAGCACACAAATATTTAGCACACGAAATTGTGATTTTATTCAAAATGAATAATAATTTCATATTAAAAAAATTGCGGACCAACATCTCATCGAATATAACTGACAATTGTTTTACGATTGACATGCTGGTTGCCTACACCGTGCGCGCAAAAATAATCACTTTTCTGCTTGCTGTCATGGTAACAAGCAGAAAAGTAAAATACTAAGAAATAGGTTATTTTGAAGTCTGAAAACTTCATTTGTTTTTTGTAGAAAAAAGTATGTTCCAAGAGGAAAACGCCATCACAATCAATGCAATACAGAGAGAAATGTTTACTAAAAGCAAATACAGACCAAGTGGCTCAAAATTAATAATGAAAAATTATAATAAAAATATTTTTTTGGAAACAAGTACCAGTTGAACTTGAACCTGAACTTGTTTTCAAGCTTGCAACAAGTATCACAAATACTTCGTAATAGAACATTTTTTCTCTATGTACACGAAAAAAAAAATTATAGCTAGGAGCGCTATAACACACATACCAAGCAAATTATAATCGCTTATTATATAAATACAAGGCTTTCTCTTACAATTATGGCAGTCAGTGTAAAAATTTATATGAAATACTTTAATTGTTTAGTGAATAATAAAATATAACAAATAGTATGGCATTTATAGCTTAAATAGATTTCATTATTGTCCGTGCTAATAATTTTTATAATATAATAAAATTTCTGTAAATTTATAATAGTGCCTGTAATAAATATAATCGTGTCTGTAATATATATAATCGTTTCCAATTTATTTTTAACATTATTAGTTATTGTGTCCCTTATAATCTATAGCTTAAATCACTATAATTTGCCACTGTTACCAAATATCTTATAATGTATAGCGCAGAGCCCACTAATTTCTTTCCGTGTATTGTTTTTTCTATATCGTATGATGCAGCATAATACTGTGAAGTTAAAAAAAATCATGAATGGCGATTTATCTCGTTAGATTAGACAGGGACAAAAGTTCTACCCAAAAAGGATAGAATACATACATACACTCCCACTTCCACCCAACCAAACAAATTCTGTATTTGTTCTTTGTTGAACAAATACAATATTTACTTGGCCAGGCGAAAAGTGTAACTATATTATTTTTATTAAAGAAATTACTGGCGCCATCTAAATTTTAGTAGAATTATCTTATTTTACAGATTCACATTAGCTATGTTCGTTCCTGCCGCTCAGTGCTACACTTTCCGGCCAACCAAATAAATACTGTATTTGTTGTATGAAAAACAAATACAGTATTTATTTGGTTGGCTGGAAAGTGTAGCATAAATGAGATAGAGATAGGGTAGACGTCTTTTTTTCATAATTCTAGTTGTAGAGAGCTCCATTGGCTTTAAGTAAAATTACGTTGTGGCGGACCCCACTGGCATGCTTTTTTTATAATATATTTTTACAAATTTAATTATTTCTATCAAAAGAAGCGCAAGTGTTTTAAACTTATTTCGCTATTCTAAGTACAAAGCTTTCCAAAGCTTTAAAAGTGTAGCCTTCAGGCTGCACTGTGCAATTCGTTCATTAAGTCCGCTATTATATTTCTGAACGATCTTATTTTAGTTAACTTGCTAGATAATTAATTAGTATTTATTCACTTAATATCATTTATAATACCTACATTTTTATTGAAAAACAGAGAGGGAGATAGAGGAAAAGAATAACAGAGATAAAATACACTGCCCAGTAAAAGAGCTTTCCTATATTTGGGAGGCATAGCGTAGTGGCTAGCGCGTATGCATAGCAAGTCTACTATCGTGAGTTCGATTCTCACTGGCGCCGATTTGCCTTTTTCAGTTAATTAATTTGTCGAAGGCGATAAGTGAAACGGACACTCCCTAGAAACTGGTTCGGAAGTCAGTATAAGCCGGTGGTTCCCTCTACTACTAGCCCACACAAGTCCTGGACATAGGGGATGCTTAATTAAGTAGAATAGTACGAGGTTAAACAAACAAACAAACAAACAAACAAACAATTTTTCACCTCCGCGTGTAATATGGATTTTTTATTATCAGATTCACTTTTAGCAATCCTAAAAATATACCAATTTTCACGAAAACTACCCCCCCCCCCCGCCTCTTAGGGGGTGGGTTAAAAAAAGCACGTTTCCTCTGAGTGAAACATACTATTTTTTCTTCAAGCATCCTATATATATATTTTTTAAATGTTAATTTTTGAATTTATTTTATTCAGTAATAAAGTATGTTTTTTTATCAAAATAGGCCAATAAAACCCTTTCGAAACAAACTTAAACCTTCCTTAGCTCACTTTAATTTTTTTTTCGTAGGCTAAATCGTACACTTTTCGTTTGGATTTTGATGGTAACTTGTCTAATGTATCATTTGCAATTTCGGAGAGATTTGTAGGTGTATAAACCATATATTCTTCTTCAATCATTTTTAATCAATTTCACACAAGGTTTTTGCACAGAATCTTGAGTCAACCACCTGTTTACATAATAAACAAACAAGTTTGAAGAATGGCTATCATCAAAGTCAAAGAGTGCTGCCGCCAGTGGTGGTTTTACTAACTAACTTTTTTACGGCGTACAACAATGAACTCATTTTTTTACTGTAAAAAAATAGATCACTTCTAACTAGTGTGTTCAGTTATAAAATATGAACATTTTAGTACGCTTGAAGAAAAATGTAATTATACATGTCTCATTTCCTTTAATATAATAGTATTGGTTTAGTCTAGGTACCTACCTAGGTAGGATAACCTAGGTAGGATAACATACAGGTTATGTGGTAACCCTAACTTTATTTTATTAAATACGACTTTACATAAATTGGAAAAGGTTTCTAATTATAGAAGAACATTAAACTACGAATCCTTAAGCTTGTAAATTTAATGAGACGTACAAATAACGTGATAATGTTGCAGCAAAGCTTACGCATCGTGAAGCTGTAAAGCACTTTTTCATGACTTTTTACACGAGGCATACTTTTCATCATACAGTAGTGTTATGTCTATAGAATGTTTTATAAATATTAACATTTTCTTTTATAAATATGTTTAATTATTGGGTGATAAAAATAAAGGCCTATCCATAAGCTTGCATAAGAACATAAAACATAAGAATGCGATACTGTGATTGGCTTAAAAGATACCTGGCGGCCCATCAAGCCAATCACGGCATCGCATTCTTATGTATTACGTTCTTATGCGAGCCTGTGGATATGCCCTAAGCCATGAAGATATGTAATTAAACGTAGGTATTCCATTATAGAGAGCGTGTCAAAAATTCGCCCCCCCCCCCCTTTTTGAACAGCTTAAGATATCAAAACCCAAATAAGCTTTTGATATAAATTTGAAATGCTTAGTGGGCATGCTCTGTATACTATAGTCCGTCCAATTATGCCAAATAGTAGTTTAAAATTCCCGCGATTTTTAAGCTACATCATTGGTTAAAAACTCGTACCTTTTAACATATAAAATATTGTGACATTTTTTGTCTATGACAATCATTGATAGTCGTTCAATCTAATAAAAGAAGAGAAAGTTACATAAAAAATGGTTATACTTAATGTTATTTAGTATGGTATTGAAAAAGGTACTTTTTTGGTTTATTCTTCATACACTCACACTAAATTCATATTCTACATATTGTACAAACATAAATTATATTGAACACAAGGAAAACGTCTAATTTTTATGTTACAATTACAACTTAAGGCCTATCCAGAGGCTCGCATAACAACCATTGATACATGACGACACACCAAGCCAATCCTGGCATCGCATTCGTATGTACTATGCTTGTTATACGAGTCAGGAAAACAGTACCGACATCTGTTAAATTTTTGATACACTACGATTTATGCATAATTATGCTATTTATGCGCTCTGTGGTGTAAAACGGACCGCGTCCCTTACTATCTTGCATAACTGGACGGAGTATATTTACAGTCACCATAGTCCACTGTGGATGTTATGTTGTATTTTTCCAAATACTTATTAAGCCGAGTTAATTGTATATTAAAGTACTAGTTTCATAACACCCGTTATTAGCGCACAAGTAGAGTTCTAGTGCGCTAGAAACGTGTTATGAAACGAGTGCGTTACACAATTTTATCTATGTTGCCTTAAAATTAAAAAAAAAACGTACATTTAAACTAATGACTAATTTGGGGATTTTTGTTTGGGTTGGCATTACAATTTACGACATATTTGAAATTCAAAGAACAAATTATATTTTGATATATTTTATGGTCAACTGTAGAGGAAATGCGCCTAATTTCGGATGGTTTCCAAATTTCGGATAGTAGTGTATTTAAGATACTGTCTGCAAAGGTAAACAGAAACCTACTTTTATGTGAAGCCAAAAGTCAAACTAAATCCGTCCTGTAATATGATAACGGTAGAGCTTCTCCCCTTTAAATGACAGCACAAATCGTTTATATTGCAAATGGCAGTTTTGTGCTCAGTTGCATTATTATGCTTGTTTATTTTATAAATAATCGTTATAAAAGTTCGTGATTCTGTCTTGGGTAAGTTATGATGTTAGTTAAGTTGATCCACTATTCATAATTAAGCAATTTGAAAACGTAAACATTCTACAAATTTCTAATCTAAAAAGTAGAAAGTTGCCTAATTTCGGATAGACTATTTTTGTGCATTTGATTCCCAATTTCGGATATCCGCAAGGTAATTATTATTCAGGATAACCAACCATTAATTATTTTTTTTATAATGATACAACAAACTAAGATAAACAATTTTGAAAAAACGAAAATTACCTAAGATACTAAGATATTCGAAATTGGGAATCTAAAATTATAGTTCCTATAGTATTTCGTAGAAAATCGCTTAATGATTAAATTACGTCTTAAATGTGAAGGAATAACAAGAAACAGAAGCAATGGGATCCAGATCTACTCTTGAAAAAATTTTTTCGGATATGTCCGAAATTAGGAGCCCTTTTTCAAATGCACAAAAATGCGCTGATTTTTTTTAACCGTGTTTTTCGAAAAAAATAAACTGTAATAAAATTGCTTTTATAATAAATCATGGTTCGCTATAATAAGTTGTATCTGGTTATATAAAAAAAATATCAAAAAGTAATACCGAGTATTAAATATTGAATACATTGTAAATGGTATCCGAAATTAGGCGACTTTCCTCTAACAACTGTAAAAATTTAAATAGAAAAACTTATTTAAAACGCAAAGTACATAAAAAAAAACAAAAGAATGTCGCAAAAATGGAATTCGAAGTTAGTAATCAAGTTTTTGTAGAGACAGCAACATAAGGACATGTGAGTGCCTATTCACAGGCTCGCATAAGAACTTAATACATAACAATGCGATGCCGTAATTGGCTTGTTGTGCCGTCATGTATCTTGTAATCCAATCAACGCACCGCATTCTTATGTTTTATGTTCTTATGCAAGCTTCTGGATAGGCCTTGATGTACAAGTAAAATACCGTTTTGTTAACTGATTAATGAAAATGACAAACAAGTAATGTATGTGACAAGTTTCAAAAGCTTAAATAATTTTAATCGTTTTTACCGCTCGTTCTCTACTGAATCCATTGTTGATGATTCTCTTTTATGCCAGGAGGAAGTAGGTATTAGTCTTTTATGCAAAAAAGCCATGTTTCGGGTCCTTTTGATCAATAGAAAATTAGTCTTTTTCTTGATGTTTAAATTTTAAACGCCGTTAATATTTCGTCATGTGAGGATTACAGTGTTCTATATACATAGCAAGTCCAATGGATATAGAACACTATAATCCTCACATGACGATATGTAATGCTACGCATTTCGTAATATACTTTTTCTACGAGGTTAAACAAACATGAAACAAACATAAAAGAAACATAAAAACATGAAATCAACATGAATAAATGAACCAAACGTTTTACTTAGTATTAAGTACACATTTGCGTTTATTAATGTTCACATTACAAGATTAGTGCTTTTTGAAGATATTATGAAACCCGAATGTTTTTGTTTTTCGATTTTGAGCCTTGTCAAGTAAACGTTAGTGTTAGTGTTAGCAATAATAATTTTTATCCAATACATACAGATAATAAGACAATTACCAGCTTTATTTTAAATAGATAAACTCAATAATAGCCCCCGCGTGGCTTTTACTTTATTGAGTGGATAATTATTTATTTTACCCACTCAACTGTCACTTGTCAAATTATTTTCTTGTAAATGTCATTAAAATTTTTAATATAAATATGAATTCCTAAGCTATTTATTGCATAAAACCTTGTATGGCACTCATGGGTAAACCGATATTGCCCTCTGGAAAATTAACCTGCTTGGCTGACGCCTCGCAGGTTAATTTTCTCATGGGCAATATCTTACTTTACCCACTAGTACCATAAATAACTAGGCCTATTCTGCCTACTACGCTAGAAAGCAGTAACTCCATTTGTCGCATAGCAACGTTTTCACGTCAACTCTGATGTAATATTTTGAAAACGCTGCTATGCGACAAATGGAGTTACTGCTTTCTAGCGCAGTAGGGCAGTATTATAGGGCCGATAACAGGGCGCTTTTTGGCGATTTTGGGAAATTCGAAACTACCGTATACGCGTATAATATTATTCTAGCGCTTACGTGCTGTATAGTATAATAAGACAAGATTAACTAAACCCGATTTAAATAAAAAAACTTTTTTTTAATGCATGAAAACTGAAGTATCACGTATTCTTGATAAGAAATAGTTTAACAAAGTCAAACCAAACATAGTCATGATTTAATTTCAGAAGATTAATTGCTAATACGTGATTTAATTTCAGTTTTAACCTTAACTATTCAGTTTTTCTTATATTTTCTTATATTATGAAAGGGAATTGTATAGAAAAATATTGTGCAGGCTTAAAAATGCGTAATAGAATTTAGAGAAACATATGGCCAGGCTTAAAGACTTATGGATATAGTCCCTCACAAAAAGTGCAGTGATAAATAATAATAATAATAATAATATTTATTTTCAGAAAAAGACTTTAACAAATTTTTACATTTATAAAGTACATTAAGTGAAAAAAAATGTCAAAAATAAGTAACTTAAAATTACACCTAATTAATACATTAGAAAATCTTCTAATACAGCAAAAATTCTTCTAAAGTATATGGTTCGATTTCACAGACATAATCAAAAAGTTTCTTCTTAAATACTTTCAGGTTATTATTTAAAAGTTTTATACTTCGTGAAAGTTTATTGTAAAATTGTATACAAGAATAATAGGAGCTTTTTTGATATGTAGCCAGAGAGTGCTTTGGTACATTGAATTCAATTACTCTATTTGACTTGGGTTTAAGATTTAAAAATAAATGTGAATTTTTATAAAAGAACATTACACACTCAAAAACATAAAGACCTGTAACAGTTAAAATCTTGTTTGATTTGAAAACACCACGACAAGAATCCTTATATCCTAATTTAAAAATAGTACGTACACGTCGTTTTTGACAGATTAAAATAGATTCAAGATCACTTTGATTGCACTTTCCCCAAAACATTATCCCATACCTCAGGAGGCTTTGAAAGTTCGAGAAGTAAACCATCCTCAGACAACTCTTATCAACATAACTCCTCAATACAAAGAGGGAGTAGTTTACTGTATTCAATTTATATAAACAGTAGTCAGCGAATTTCCAGTATTCGCATAGGCGCCGCGCCGACTTTTGGTACATTTTGCGTTACGTATTACTTGAACGTTCCCAAAATGTATACCCAGGAAATCATTTTTACCATTATCTTTGATTATATGTTTTTGACCACTACACCATTTTGTGCGAGGCTATTTTGTACCATTCCGTGATGATGGTCGTTTGAATAGACATGATTCTACTTATACTATGTCTCTCAGTTTAATTTTAAAGGCTGATTCAGGCATAATTTTCACTAACTAAACTAAGTCGTTTTGCTTTTTTTATTGGCCAAAAAGAATGGAAAGAATGGCTTAGTATTGTAGCGAAATAAAATAACCAATATTTAATCGGTAATTATGTATTAAAATAGGATTTCATAAGTTAATCCAGACAGCGTAATTTGTGTTGCATATATAGAATATTCAAAATATATTTAAGTTTGTGACGTCACATTTGTGACGAAGGATCCGTTTCCCTTTCTTATCAAAGGTGCCATTTTGTTCTAGCACTCATGTGCAACTGTGAAAAGTTAATTCATCCTCTGGATGGATCCTATATTTACAGATATTTTAAATAATATCTAAATGTAGCTGTCTGGTGTCTTAGGTAAGAATATTACTAATTTATAATTTAATTTTGTAACTAATTTTAAATCTTGTATCTTAGCTTTTACCATGGTTTTGTGCACGATGTGTCAGCACAAACCCTCTCAAATTGGTCTACTATTTGCCTAATAAAACTCTCCATTCACAAACCAGTTATTTCTATCAACCTACAACCCCTAAAGAGTCTCAAAAACCACAAGGCGCCCAATACCGAATTTTCATTTCTGTATTTCAAAGTGGTTTTATTACAGTATAGTTAGTTAGTATCAGCCTTTTAAGACTTAACAAAAGCATTTTTGTTAAACTAACATGAAGTTGGAAATTTTAAATAACTTTTAAAATCTATAAAGATATCGATGTACCATCAGAAAAATATTAATTCAATATATTTTTAATTATATAAATCAGTTTTGAACTCGTTATTAAATGTGGCATGGAAAATAAAACCGTCACATTTATAATAAACTTTGATTAAAATTGAATGCATGTGTGGCCAACAATGAATATCAATGGGCTTTAGTGTGTAAAATTAATTTGGCTCGTTAAAAAAGAAGGAAAATACATAATATTTGCTTCTCACGGTGCGCAGGAACGACTTTTCTTTATATGAGGATTATTTTAACCTTTTTCGGATTTTGTTCTCTTAAATTAAAAAAAAAATATTCCCTTCCCAAGGCACCGCACCGGAGGTGGGGTTAGAATGTTGTATTTAAAACTTAGAGAAGGTGGGAATATGGAACCCCTGTCCCAGAAAACCAGATTGATAGTCTAGTATATAGCATCCTAAACTTGTTTTCATATAGCAAGAAAAATGGAAGAAATTATTGACACTTTCAAAATATTTCTCAAAAGTTGAATGAAAAATGGACGCTATAATTGTACGTCTAAAAGCACTCATAATTATATCGAAATATGTATGGTATTTTATGTCAATTTAAGGTCTTATTATTATAAGTTCCATTTTTAATACTAAATGCTCTCTAGTTTTAGACGGTAAATTAATAAATTATTTTAGGTCGATAATATACACCTTTATTTGATAAAATTTGGGAAGACCTAACAATGACCAACTTTATGTCGAAAATATATGGTCTATATTGGTTTAATTGAGAACGTGATATAAATGAACTATTTTAGGTCCAAAATATACAGCCTATATAGTCTCAATTTAGGTTGCTAATAATGCTTCTATTTTTTGCACTAAATACAAGCAAATATTTCAAAATAGTATTTATTTTGTTTCTTTTTTTCATAACAGACGTTTAGTATTACTAAAGTTTTCAGAATGGATGCACGCCGCTTTGCAAATTTCCGAATTGTAAATTCTTTTCAGGTCTTTCAAAAATCGTCGGAAAAAAAATCGGTTTGGAAATTTGATTATTTAGCTTCTTTAAGAAGTAAAGAAGTACAGAACAAAAGTAAAAGTGACCTTAGTGAATGCAGTGAAGTTTTAGAAGAATACAGGAGTGGTAGAAGAGAGCTGTTGTGGTGAAAGCAGGAGCAGTGAAATAGTGAATAATAGTGAAAATGAGAGTTAAAATGAAATTGAAAATTTGTGTAAATAAGAGTGAAAACAAAAGTAATGGCAGTGAGGAAGAACATGAATGTGAAAATTTAAATTTTCAATAATAATTATCTAAAGTGTGTTGTGATAAAAGTCTGAACCAGAAACAAATATAATAACCTTTTTTGCGTATATCACCTGTTTTATTTCTAACAAAAATTAGATCAAAAATATACTGCTAAACTAGGTAGAAAATAGCATGATATTTTCGAGCTAATTTAGGTCATAAATAGCATGCATAACTTGATTTGGGTTAAAAATAGCGTGCTATTCAGGAGCTATTTTAGGTCGATATTTTCAATCTATTATATGAAGAAAATAGAATGCTTTTTTAGGTTTCTAAATGGATCAATTTAAAGGATGTTTCTAGACGATAATAATAGGTCAAATTTAGTGCACTAGTTTCGAGCTATTTTAGTTTCCTGGGTGTATACCGTCAAACTTTTTCGCAAAAACTTTTGAAACAAAGCACGTGTGCACAAGTTGTACACTGATAAAACAGTTTACTTGTGTCAACAAAATATTTGGTTGGATATGGCGAATTGAATTATTTGGTTGTGATAAATAATCTTTATTTCTGTCAAATTAATTATTTTGTCCCCATTAATAAATCATTTTGAAATTAATATATTTGTTTACATGAATTAAATATTTATTTGACTCAAATAAAATTTGTTACTCACAACCAAATAATTTAATTGGCCATATCCAAATAAATCCTTTTTATCAGTGTAGGGTTGACTGTTTATTTTTTTTTATTTTTGCCTAATGGTCCTTAAATTTTTTTATACAAATATAAATGCTTCTGTAAGAACCTAAATTTTTCTTCTGTACAAGTCCTATGTTAAAGAAACATAATATTAGTTGGTTGGATAGCCAAAGTAGCTAAAAAAAAACATTTCAAATCGATGGAGAAAAATGTGCGGCCGAGATGACAAATTACAAACGCTGGTACATGAATATTAGTCCGTGGGAGATTATTTAAATTAAAGCCATAACAGGTAACAAAGATACAAGCATAACCCACGCAAATTAACGTAATAGCAAATATTATGTAGTTTCCTTTTTTTTTTAACGAACCAAATTAATTTACACACTAGTGAACTGAAGCTCACACGGTGGTCTTGCATAAGGTTTAACACTGATGAAAATTTCAATACAAATTATACTAGATTGTCATATTAGGATATCTGAGAATTACAAATCTGCGTTCACAAAAAAGAAGGGGCTAACGGGAGGAACGTATTCCGTGATCTACGCATGCGCTTTGTTTTGTGCTGGTTTGGTGTTTTTTTTTAATGGAAAGCGTTGGTTTACGTTGGTTTTTTGGTTGCTTTGGTGTTTTTTTTTTAATGGAGGTCTTTGGTTTACTTTCTTATGTTGATTTTGCTAGCGCATGCGCAGATCGCGGAATACGTTCGTCCCGTTAGCTCTACGTCAAAAAAAGGTTCGTTTGTTATTGCACTTTTTTGCACGATTTAGATTTGTTTTTTAATAATGTCCAAACCAAGTAAAAGTTTTATGATAAATCTTCTCCTAAAGGGTTTAGGGAGCATTTTTAGAAAATTTTCCACTTTATGACTTTTGACACATGGACATGTTATGAAGTGAAAAGTTTTTTATTTTTGAACTCACGATCAAAATAGGTATATTTTTTTGTGGCTCATACTTTTATCACAGCGCACTTTAGATAACTTTTGTTGAAAACTTAAATTTTCACATTCATTTTCTTCCTCACTGCCATCCATCACTTTTGCTTTAACTATTATAATAATTATTTTTACCCTCATTATCAATATGATTTTCACTCTCATTTTCACTTTCTTCTGCTTTCACCACAGTTCACTTCTACCACTCCTAGAACTTCACTGCATTCACTAAGGCCACTCTTACTTTTGTTTTGTACTTTTTTCCTCCTTTGTTTTTTAGAAAGACCTGAAATTGTTAATTTTTGGGTCGTCCTAAATTTTATTAAATAAAGGCGTATATTACCGACCTAAAATAGTTTATTAATTTAAAATAAATACCGTCTAAAACTAGGAAGTATTTAGTATTAAAAATTGAGCCTATAAAAATAAGACTTTAAATTATTATTATATATTTTTCAATATAATTATGAGTGCTTTTAGATGCACAATTATAGTGTCCATTTTTCATTCAATTTTTGAGAAATATTTTGAACGTCCAAATATTTCTTCCATTTTTCTGGGACAAAGTGTTACGGTAAACTTTGTTACTTAAATTGACTGAGAAAAAATGTACGGCTGGACTGAAGCCGTTTACAGTGTATATTCTACACTAACATTATACCAATAAAGCCATTTACTGCATCAATTAATTACTACGTCTGATATTGATTTACAAATACCGTTTAAGGTTATTTAATCGGTGAGAAAAGCAATTAAAATTAATTTTTAAACCTGGCATTTCATTCAAATATGCTGTATTTTTTAGAAAATTAATTATAATTTAAAAATATCATTAATTAAATGGGGAATGGCGCAGTCAAAATAAGATTCTTAATTGTGTTGTACGCAACGAACTAATAACTCTTCTCTCTAGAATAGGCATTTCATTTGTAAAAACTGACAAAAACGTAGCCAACATATACATTTGTCTGTCTTACTCGCACAGCTTTGTTCTAACAGAGACAACAATAACAGTTACTGGTAATTGTTATTGTTCAGGCCTGAATATACCTACTATTTGTTTACAAACAAACCGAGATGTTGGCGATAATTTATATTAACGGTATGCGTATTCTAGAGAGAAAAGTTATTAGTTCGTTGGTTGTACGTAACTTTCAAATTTATTATTCCATCAATCTATTTTCTAATCAGCGTACAGAGTGATATTGGTAGACTGACAGTTTCGGGCTGCTGGCCCTCTTCAGTATCAAGAGTCAACTCTGTACGCTGATTAAGAAAACGTTTTTAGACTTTATTCTCAAAAGGAATATAGTCATTAGATTGATGTAGACTTGTGCGCCATCTATTGGTAGATGTAGACAACTACTCATACCTCTCCTAGTCAGGAGACTTTGAATGGTAGCAAGTTGAAGACTTGTTAGTCTCAAGCACATAGTACCACTAACGTGTGGTTAGACGTAGAATTAGTAAGGACAGAAATTTTTAATTTTAAACAAAATTATGAAAATATTAATTTATTATTCCATCAATCTATTTTCTAATCAGCGTACAGAGTGATATTGGTAGACTGACAGTTTCGGGCTGCTGGCCCTCTTCAGTATCAAGAGTCAACTCTGTACGCTGATGAAGAAAACGTTTTTAGACTTTATTCGCAAAAGGAATAGTCATTAGATTGATGTAGACTTGTGCGCCATCTATTGCTAGATGTAGACAACTACTCATACCTCTCCTAGTCAGGATACTTTGAATGGTAGCAAGTTGAAGACTTGTTAGTCTCAAGCACATAGTACCACTAACGTGTGGTTAGACGTAGAATTAGTAAGGACAGAAATTTTTAATTTTAAACAAAATTATGAAAATATTAATTTATTATTCCATCAATCTATTTTCTAATCAGCGTACAGAGTGATATTGGTAGACTGACAGTTTCGGGCTGCTGGCCCTCTTCAGTATCAAGAGTCAACTCTGTACGCTGATTAAGAAAACGTTTTTAGACTTTATTCGCAAAAGGAATATAGTCATTAGATTGATGTAGACTTGTGCGCCATCTATTGCTAGATGTAGACAACTACTCATACCTCTCCTAGTCAGGAGACTTTGAATGGTAGCAAGTTGAAGACTTGTTAGTCTCAAGCACATAGTACCACTAACGTGTGGTTAGACGTAGAATTAGTAAGGACAGAAATTTTTAATTTTAAACAAAATTATGAAAATATTAATTTATTATTCCATCAATCTATTTTCTAATCAGCGTACAGAGTGATATTGGTAGACTGACAGTTTCGGGCTGCTGGCCCTCTTCAGTATCAAGAGTCAACTCTGTACGCTGATGAAGAAAACGTTTTTAGACTTTATTCGCAAAAGGAATAGTCATTAGATTGATGTAGACTTGTGCGCCATCTATTGCTAGATGTAGACAACTACTCATACCTCTCCTAGTCAGGAGACTTTGAATGGTAGCAAGTTGAAGACTTGTTAGTCTCAAGCACATAGTACCACTAACGTGTGGTTAGACGTAGAATTAGTAAGGACAGAAATTTTTAATTTTAAACAAAATTATGAAAATATTAATTTATTATTCCATCAATCTATTTTCTAATCAGCGTACAGAGTGATATTGGTAGACTGACAGTTTCGGGCTGCTGGCCCTCTTCAGTATCAAGAGTCAACTCTGTACGCTGATTAAGAAAACGTTTTTAGACTTTATTCGCAAAAGGAATATAGTCATTAGATTGATGTAGACTTGTGCGCCATCTATTGCTAGATGTAGACAACTACTCATACCTCTCCTAGTCAGGAGACTTTGAATGGTAGCAAGTTGAAGACTTGTTAGTCTCAAGCACATAGTACCACTAACGTGTGGTTAGACGTAGAATTAGTAAGGACAGAAATTTTTAATTTTAAACAAAATTATGAAAATATTAATTTATTATTCCATCAATCTATTTACCAATATCACTCTGTACGCTGATTAGATTCAAAGTCTCCTGACTAGGAGAGGTATGAGTAGTTGTCTACATCTAGCAATAGATGGCGCACAAGTCTACATCAATCTAATGACTATATTCCTTTTGCGAATAAAGTCTAAAAACGTTTTCTTAATCAGCGTACAGAGTTGACTCTTGATACTAAAGAGGGCCAGCAGCCCGAAACTGTCAGTCTACCAATATCACTCTGTACGCTGATTAGAAAATAGATTGATGGAATAATAAATTAATATTTTCATAATTTTGTATAAAATTAAAAATTTCTGTCCTAACTTTCAAATAGTAGTGGGTTAAGTAATGACTGCGTTCAATGGAAACAGCACAACTGTGTGTTGAGTTTCGATTGACAGATGTCGCGGCAATCATTCCTCATCAACGTTTTGAGACAATTACTTTTGATTGGTTTGGTTTGGTTTTTATTTTAAAAAAATCTCTATTTTTTAATGCTTTTTGCCTTAATACTTTTAAAAAAACCTTAAAAGGTTTATCCAATCATTACCTAACACTAAAATAATTTTTAAAAAATTGACTAATGAAATGAAATGAGTCAAATAATTATGTCATTCCACTGAACAAATTCTTAATGAGTTTAATGTTATGGACTGGTCAACCATCTATTATAGTGTAAATCTGCTTCAGGGTCGTAACCAGAAAAAATCTAGGGGGGGGGGGGCTCAGCCCCCTTTATAAGCAAATTATTTTTATTAGAATTTCCTCATACATTTGATTTTGGCTAAAGATTTTAGCTGGCGCAGGGGCTCGCTTGGTTATTGTGATTACAACATACATAATCTACAGCGCCGCAGGCAAAAATATTAATGTTAAGGTTAAAATAACTTTAGAATGAGTTTTAATTTTATTTTTACTTGATTGGTTACATGATCTTTAGATTTTTTATTATATAAGGTTAAAAGTGCATAGGTAGGTGGCTTAAGAAACGCCAGGGGGGCTCAACGAAAACGTCAGGGGGGGCTAAAGCCAATGCCAGGGGTGGTTTAGCCCCCTCTTGCCTCCCCTAGTTACGGCCCTGATCTGCTTTATTAAATTTCTAATAGGAAATATTATTTAAATAAATAATAAAAATCTTTATAGGCAATTTTAAAAAAGAATAAAATTTAACCAGTAACTAATAAAAGTACATTATTAAAGATATTCTAATGTTCATTTCTTGTTATTTCTTAAACATTTTTTTTTAATTATCTAATCAATATTTACAATGTTTATACTTATTTAAATTTTTTCTTACCCCTGATTTTTTTATAAATTTATAGTATTTGATGTATTTAAAAACATGTCATCTTGTAAATTTCAGGATGTCGTATTTCAAGTTTTTTCGATTTTGAGATTTTGGACTTTTTCACCAGCTATTTTTTTTTAAATAAAAAAATATAAGCAAAATAGTAACGTCGTATCTTAGATGATTATAAATTAATAAATTTTTAAACCTCGTATCTCTTAATTCTAGTTAACTGACTATTTTGCAACGCACTTTTTACATTTGGCGACGCTTTTTTTACATCTTATGCGCATGTTATAAAACTTTTTGAAGTTTAAATGTTTCAATAATTAATAATATTATGTTAAAATATTAATATAATAATGTTTCAAAGCTCGCATCTTAAAAAAATTTATTAATTTTGCATCAAAATATCGTTTTTATTTGTATTTATTATTTGTATTTATTTATTTTTATACACAATAAAATGATTTAAGGTGAGTTAATTATTAAAAATGTATATAAAAGTTTATATTAAAAAAGTAAATTTTCAACCTATGAATAATGCGTGAATACAATATTCTATAACTAGTATGGAATAGACAATATTCCGCGCGAGCGGAAAGTTTGTCGTACGAGCCGGCAGGCGAGTATGACGGTCCCGCGAGCGCGGAAAGACTATTCCATACGAGTTGTAGGCTATACTTTTTCTTCGACTGCAAATATGGAACACTGTATGGCTTTAAACTGCGGACATGTGTTTTGTGACTCGATATGTAAATGCTCAAAACTCATATTTTTAAATAAAGCAATTAATGTTATTTAATAATTTTTATCAAATCAGTACACAAAAAAGATTTTTATTTAATTTTAGCAAAAATTTATTACAAATTATAATGCAATAATTGAAGGTTATGTCAGATTGTTGTGACATATATCAGGTTTAAATATTTAACAATAGATGGATTTTTTGAACTAAATTGATAAAAAAGTGGTAAAATATTAAGAAAAACTAATAAATTTTATGTAATTTTAACGCAAAACTTTAAATTGCATTAAATTATTCAATGTTTCATGGTAATATTTTTGCTAATTTTGATACAGTTTTCTTTACTTTCATAAACAAGAGATGGCACTACATGTGCTTATTCTAACACTTGATACGGAATATTCATACCATATCTAGAGCTAGAATATATTCATTCTGTGTTTGAAAAGTGTGTGTATTTGCTTACATTTTAAAGCAGTCGTAGAAAAAAAATTATTTCTCATTCCTGTAAAGTTGTCTTTTTGGAGATACGAGGTTTTGAAATTTACAAAACGATTTGTCGAAAAAAACAATATTTTTACTTATTGATAACTTATCAGTGATCACTGTTCGGTATTTAAATATTAAAGCTTGCTCAATTGGGCGTTTTAAAACACAAAAACTGATAATTTGCCAGTGATTGTAAAACTTTACGACTCCTAACCCCGACAACTAAAAATGTGCCTACACATTTTTATCGACAGTGATTCAGAAACGAAATCGTAAAAATGTCAGGTAAACAATGAAATAATTTAACTTATATCACTGACAAAATCATTGTGGTAATAGAACAAATTGGGTTTACAATTTTATGGCCTAGGGCAATTCCAAAGTTAGACGGGTGTGACAATGAAAATCTTAATTCTTAAAAAAAAAAACAAAAACATCTAGGTAGTTGATAAAGTCTAAATTTTTTAGTAAAAGTAATAGTCCAAGATCCACCATAAGGTCGACCTTCACCCATCTAGTTTTTAAAAAACATAATACATACAACAACAAATCGCACATGGGTTGCCTAATTATATCAGGTCCAGGCTACCCTTAATGGAGATTTCTCCATTTAGATTAGACAGGGACAAAAGTTCTACCCAAAAAGCATAGAAGTAATATCACCAACATAAAGAAAAAAAAATCTCCTGTGTTTTATGTTGGGTGCACTGTCAGTAACGCTATTTTCTTTAACCACTGTCATTGTGTGAGCTGCGTTTGATATTGTTTTGATTTCAGTTTTTTGTGTGTTTTACTAAATATTGTGTTTTTATTGACTATTATAGTACTTTTACGAGTTTTGATATTTAAATATTGTTTACCAAAGGTAAGTTCTTTCTTTATACCTTAGATTTAAAGCCAAGGCGAAATTCGGTTGGACTTTTGTAACCCTTGTAAAAACATCTTAGCATTTTGGTAGCTATAACAGAAATAACGCTCATCATAAAATTATTTTTTTGAAATGTAGAAACTGGTAACGATATTAAAATATATAATAATATATAGTTAATAATAAATATGCTAAACATTAAATAAATTCATATTTACCTTTTCATGTTTGAGGTTATGTTTTGTAAATAAATAAACAAATTAAGCAACCAACCTAAGAACAATTAATAGGATTTATATTTCATTCTTTATTATACTATTAAATCATCAGTTTTATTTCTTAGCAAAAAATATTCATTTGTTTAGCTTTATTTACAAAATTCAACGGTAGTTGTTGATAAAAATTGAAAAAAATGCAATATTTTTTTAATTTATTTAAGTTGGTAGTGGCGTGCCGTGCAAAAATGAGATAGAGATAGGGTAGACGTCTTCTGTTTCATAATTCTAGTTGTACAGAGCTCTATTAGTTATAAACCAGGGGGCTGAAATTAGCAATTTGAACCCATTTGTTTTTTAATTGAAATATATATTAAAATAAAGATAATTTTATTGCTGTAGTTTAGGGTTGCCTAAGCAAAATTGGTCCAGACTTGGGGTTGCCGCGCTTTGAAATCCGAATATTTACATTAAAGTTAGATTTTAATTGGTCGGTCTAAAGCCAAAGTGAACTAAGCGCCACTTTTTCAAAAAAATTGGTTTTTATTGCAGACCGTAGGATTGGAGTCCAAACCTCTAAGAAATCCATATGTACTCAGTCTAAGAGATATGAATGGGCTTATTTTTGCACTGAGTAACCTAAACCTCTTAAAACTTAATCTGTTGTACTTTTTTGTAATTAATGTTCTTAAACTGAGATCCTTTATCCTTAACGAATAAAGGACCTCAATTTTAATTAAGATTAGCTCATAAGTTTGTTATTTCATTTTAATATTTTATGTTACATATGTAACAATTGTCTTGAGAAACAATAAAGTATCTATCTATTTATCTATCTATCATACATTACATGCAGTAATAAAGTTTGGGAAGTACGTGATTTCTTGTCCCACTGTTTTCCACGCCTAGACCTGACCTGTAATGAAAAATAGAGACCAGTAACCTAATTATTAATGGTCTGCAATTTAAATCATTAATTTCCGCTAGGTGGCGCCATCGATTAAAATGTCATTATTAATGCTTAAAGCAAGATGGCTGAACTGCTGTTGTCATGATAAACACGAATATAATCTAATACATTTGGTTTAAAAAACTTAAATGTACAGTTTAAGTAAATGTTTTTTACTTTTGAGACTGAGAAGGATAATAAATGTTATAAACGGTGCCTTGTGAGCTATCAACAAATGTTTTTTGTGGTTCTTTTTTTGGGTTACGCGTATGTGAAACTTTAAAAGTATTATTTTCCGAGTCGACCTGTAATCTACTATTATTCTTACATTTTAGGAAGTTGAAATGCTAACTTAATTAGCTACGCCGCTCAGTGCGGTTTGGCAACCGCGGAAAAAATCGCTTTGCTCTTCAAATTAGACATTTTTATTTATGTGTCAGTACTTGGTGTAGAACTAATTTGAGTACTTCATATTTTTTTAGCAAGAGGTAGATTCCGTGGATTTACCCTTTAGTTAAATATTTATTAACTTTATACTACTGGGTAATTTGCTCTTGAAAGTTAATAATAAATATGCTGGCAATAGAAAAGATTTTTAAATATTTTTAATATTTTCGTCAAAATTGGTATATAGGGGTTTTTGGGGATGACGAATATGAATCTGATAATATTTTTTTCTAATTTCACCCCCTGAGGGGTAGGGGTTAGTTTTCAAGAAAGCTAGTATTTTGGGGTTTTTGAGGTTGCTGAAAGTGAATCTAATTATAAAAAAATTCTAACTTCACCCCCAAAGGGACGGGGGTAGTTTTCGTGAAAGTTGGTATATTGGGGTTTTTCAGGTTGTTGAAAGTGAATCTGATAATAAAAAAAAATCTTACTCCACCCTCTGAGGGACAGGTAGGTAGTTTTCTTGAAAATTTATATATTGTTGCTAAAACTGAATCTTATAATAAAATTTTTCTAATTTCACCCCCTGAAGGGTGGGGGGTAATTTTTGTGAAAATTGGTATATTGGGGTTTTTAAGGTTGCTGAAAGAGAATCTGACAATAAAAAAGTTGGTATATTTTTAAGGTTGCTAAAAGTAAATCCAATAATAAAAAAAAAAACATTTTACGAGCGTAGGTGTAAAATGGGAAAGTCCTTTTACTGGGCAGTGTTTTTTTATATAAATTGACGCATCTTGGCGTAGGGTAGGGTATTTTACCCATATTAAATAGATACAGTGCGATTATAAAGTGCCGAACAGTTTGAAAAGAAAATACTCTTCGTTTGAAGCCACGCCTCTGTTAGAGTTGTGTGCGACAAGCCCATGTGATTGCTATGTACAACAGATCGGTAGCCAGTAAAACGCACACAGCTTTCTTGTATTTTACTCATCGCTAATGCCAGTTCTGCATTAAAAAGTGTTCGGCACTTTATAATCGCACGGTATATATCGTCGGCTTACAAGTAAAAGGCATTAAGTCATTTTTTTGCAAAAATGGGATTTTAATGGCACTGTTATTAATTTTTGATGATCTATGTATAGGTAAACCGAACTAACTTCTAGGTGGACTGCCCCCTATACAAAACGCACCAATTTGATTTTGATTAAAATTTTATTTGGCAATAGGCACTAAGTCACTTAGTGCACTTAGTGCGTTTTACTTGTAGATTATTTTAAATGTTTCTGCACTAAGCGGCATTCTAAAAAGAGTTAATTTATAAAAATATGATTGCTTGAATCATTTATATGATACAATATCGCGTTATTTATTGTACTGACAAACGCAATCAAATTTTGCTATGTTAAAGTTGATGGAATAGAGACAGAACAGAGAAACAGATCTTTACCTGTAAAATGACAATGCTTTTTACGTGTACTTTCGATGTGTAGGAAATAATTTAATTTTTATTTGCATTGGTTTTTTTATTATCAGATAATATTTCAAAACTAAATTTGAAGCCTTCACACTAAGTTCAAAGTCTCGGTGCATTTCTGAGGGGTGTTGCACCGTGAAGTGTTTTATCATTAATAATGACTCATTATAATTATTGACTTTAGGAGATGCTTCTTTGCCGGCACAGCCGATGGCCTCTGAAAACTGTCTTAGTTCTGGCATAGTAAGCAGTTTCATATAATGAATACTAATTAATTATTATTATTATTAATTTTTGAAACGTTCTTTAAACAATTAAAAAGTCCAAACCCTTCTTTTAAAAATCTAGTTTTTGAAAATTTATGCAAACATCTTGTTTTTTACTTTATAGTTATACATTACGTTTAATTAATAGAAGGGTTTTAATTTTAAATAGTTGTTTTTTATATTATTTTATTGACTTAGTAGTAGTAAGGGTGAGGAGGCTACAAGCCAGGCAACTAGGCCATTATGGCCGTTTTGCCATTTTTATTGACTTTTTACTTGTAAGCCGAAGTCGTGGGCCTACAAGTAAAAGGCACTAAGTCCATGTCTTTTTTCAAATTTAGTTGAATGGAGATTTCTCCCGTTAGATTAGACAGGGACAAAAGTTCTACCCAAAAAGGATAGAAGACATACATACACTCCCACTTCCACCCAACCAAACAAATTCTGTATTTGTTCTTTGTTGAACAAATACAATATTTACTTGGCCGGGCGAAAAGTGTAACTATAATATTTTTATTAAAGAAATTACTGCCGCCATCTAAATTTTAGTAGACTTATTTTATTCTACAGATTCACATTAGCTATGTTCGTTCGTGCCGCTCACTGCTACACTTTTCGGCCAAACCAAATAAATACTGTATTTGTTGTATGAAAAACAAATACAGTATTTATTTGGTTGGCTGGAAAGTGTAACACAAATGAGATAGAGATAGGGTAGACGTCTTTTGTTTCATAATTCTAGTTGTAGAGAGCTCCATTAAACTACTTCAATTTTTCTTTATTTAACTGCAAATGAGACATTATTATGTCCAAACATGTCATTGAAATTTGCGGTAGTTTTTTTCCAAAAACAATTATTACAAAAATTAAAAAGCAACAATGAAAGTTAAATTTGTCAATATCTCAAAACCATGTCTTTGGACTTAGTGCTCTTTACTTGTAAGCCGACGATATTTTTAAATACTTATTTCATTTTGTTAGTATTCAGAGTATGAATGCACTTTTGCCCAGGTATCTTTTTCTACCTAACTAATAAAATTTGTTAAGCAAACACAAGAGCAAACAGACAACCTGAATGAAACCACATGCTTGCATCTCTAGAGATTCTACTATTGACATTGAAATTTTAATTTTTGAAAACAAGACGAATCAATATTTATTTTATCCCCAGCTTTAGGTAGCAATGTTGATAGCCCGTATTTCCCAAAGAACTAATAACTCTTGTTTCTAGAAATGCGTTAAAATAAAGTATCGCCAACATCTCGGTTTGTTTGTAAACAAATAGTAGGTATATTCAGGTCTGAACAATAACAATTACCAGTAACTGGTATTGTTGTCTCTGTTAGAACAAAGATGTGCGAGTAAGACAGACGAATGTTTATGTTGTCGACGTTTTTGTCAGTTTTAACGAATGAAATGCCTATTCTAGAGAGAAGAGTTATTAGTTCGTTGGTATTTCCATAATACGATTATCGTAAAATGGTGGTCCTGTGTTATCGAATTTTTTCTGTTGCAGTAGATTTAAAATAATTTTCTAGGTGTATTTTTGGTCCCTGGACACGAATGCGTCATCCGTTTGGCCCATCACGACAGGATTTTTTTTTAAATACGAAAAACCATTTTTTTTTTTTCGGAAAACTAAGACATATATTTATAATAATTTATTGTAGGTCCATGTGTCACAAGCGTTTTTAAAGATCAAAAGTAAAAATGGACGCCTATTAATTAATAATAAAGCTTTTCAGTTTCAATTTGAATAAAATTGTAAAGTTGATAGATGGGGTAGTAGTTAGTACGACGCGGCGCTCTGCCCTCCTGGTTGCTTAATAATTATATATAAAAAAACCTAAGTGGTTTCGTTTTTTTTAGGGACATAATATCGTCATGTGAGGATTATAGTGTTCTATATCCATAGCAAATCCAATGGATATAGAACAATATAATCCTCACATGACGATATGTATTATGTATTTTAATGATTCAGAGTTGGCAAACCTACACGGAAAAAAAAATTATAGCTAGGAGCGCTATAACACACATACCAAGCAAATTATAATCGCTTATTATATAAATACAAGGCTTTCTCTTACAATTATGGCAGTCAGTGTAAAAATTTATATGAAATACTTTAATTGTTTAGTGAATAATAAAATATAACAAATAGTTTGGCATTTATAGCTTAAATAGATTTAATTATTGTCCGTGCTAATAATTTTTATAATATAATAAAATTTCTGTAAATTTATAATAGTGCCTGTAATAAATATAATCGTGTCTGTAATATATATAATCGTTTCCAATTTATTTTTAACATTATTAGTTATTGTGTCCCTTATAATCTATAGCTTAAATCACTATAATTTGCCACTGTTACCAAATATCTTATAATGTATAGCGCAGAGCCCACTAATTTCTTTCCGTGTAGTGGGCCACAGTGTACTAATTCCTTAAAGAAAGAAACTACTGGCTACGTGCTTGTCTAAAACTACAACAGAGATTAAAAGTTATAATTTACAACTGTTAATACTGTTCCACGAAACAATACAAATCTATTAGTTTAAAACGGGTAGTTGAAATAGATAGGTATCAGGTGTTTGTTTGGACTAATTTAGGACCCAAAATATTTGTGTGCGATAAAGTAGTATTTTTATTTGTTGAAGACAAAATACACGAAAAAAAAAAATTATAGCTAGGAGCGCTATAACACACATACCAAGCAAATTATAATCGCTTATTATATAAATACAAGGCTTTCTCTTACAATTATGGCAGTCAGTGTAAAAATTTATATGAAATACTTTAATTGTTTAGTGAATAATAAAATATAACAAATAGTATGGCATTTATAGCTTAAATAGATTTAATTATTGTCCGTGCTAATAATTTTTATAATATAATAAAATTTCTGTAAATTTATAATAGTGCCTGTAACAAATATAATCGTGTCTGTAATATATATAATCGTTTCCAATTTATTTTTAACATTATTAGTTATTATGTCCCTTATAATCTATAGCTTAAATCACTATAATTTGCCACTGTTACCAAATATCTTATAATGTATAGCGCAGAGCCCACTAATTTCTTTCCGTGTAGTGGGCCACAGTGTACTAATTCCTTAAAGAAAGAAACTACTGGCTACGTGCTTGTCTAAAACTACAACAGAGATTAAAAGTTATAATTTACAACTGTTAATACTGTTCCACGAAACAATACAAATCTATTAGTTTAAAACGGGTAGTTGAAATAGATAGGTATCAGGTGTTTGTTTGGACTAATTTAGGACCCAAAATATTTGTGTGCGATAAAGTAGTATTTTTATTTGTTGAAGACAAAATAGAGCAGTTAAAATCCGGTCGTTAGCATACCTTGAAAGTGATACACTCTAAAAACATGTCCAGCAATTATTGTAGGCGATTTATTGCCAGCAATTGTTATAGTTGATTTAAAGCCTTACTGTATTTTTAAATAGCGATTGTAAAAATACCTTAATTTTTAAAGTAAATTTAAAGCGTTTGACTGTATTATCGAGGTGTTTTTACAGATTTTTTACAGTTGTTCTGTATTTTTTAATGTTACTGTGAATTCGACCTATTGTTACACGAACTTCCTGTATTTTCAAGGGATGTTACAACCTAACCTGTAGTTTGACTTAAAATTTACAAATAACATATAAAATTAAGCATTATTACAGTTTTTTGTAAATTTGCTTATATGAGATAGTATAATTCAGTATTTCCTCACAAGGATAACTGCTTTACATTACCTATCACTTTTTACAGTGTAGGGTTCGAGTAAAATAAGTGGCCCTAATTGGAGGGTATTTATATTTGCCGCATTTTTGTATGCCAATGACAGAAAAATTAACAATAAAATTAACATTAACAGACTATATTTACATGGTACCTAACTAACGTGTGTTCTGCAAAAATACGTGACCCTGAAATTTCTAAAAAAAATCGCCTACGACGCTAAATTAGTCAATGAAAATTTAAACATGCAGGTATGAATTAAATATCTAAAACATTAAAGTATAGGGTGTTTCAGGTATTCGATCAATAATTTTGGGAGGTGATTCTACATGCAAAAATTGAAAAAGAGTTCCTATAAAGGTTGATCCGAAAATGAGCCCTAAGGGAGCTACGGCCCTTCTAAGGGTGCGTTTGGACTTTTTTATTTAATATCTCTGGAATGTTGTGAACCACAATAAAGAAATTTTGCAAATTGATAATCATCATACAGTGCGTGCATTAAGTCTGGAATCACCCGATTAACTTTTTAGTTACAAGTAAAACACAAAAACCCTCGGATAGGTCGATTTTTATTTTTAATTTTGCAAATTATGGTGTAATAAAAGTTATTAAAATTTGCACCCCCTTGCACCCTCACCCCCCAACTTTTTTTTTTCAAATAGCAACCTACCCCTTGTGACACTTCGTTGGAAAGGTAATTTAATAAGCTTTCCAACGGTGTATAATAAAGCCTAATTTGGTAAAGGGCTAATGATAAAATGCACAATTTAGTTTATTATAAAGACATGTAAAGTATAACTTTAGTTCACTATAAATGTTCAAATTGATGTCCTTCAGCTCTTTGACAGTGGACAATAAAAAAACGGGATTAAAATCGATTAAATAGTAAACATAAAATTGGTCAATAAAAAGAAAAAAAATTGCATTTTTCAACAGGGTATAAAATATTACAATAAGTTTAAAACAACCTTATTTAGATTCTTAGGAAGGTGCCAAGTAGGAAATAGGGCAACAATTACCATATTATGCGTAATATTTCACACAAACAATGTTTAAATAAAACATGCGTTTTTTCATAGACCCTTTAACAAATTAGGCTTTATCATACACTGTTGGAAAGCTTATTAAATTACCTTTCCAATGATGTATCACAAGGGGTAGGTTGCTATTTGAAAAAAAAAGTTGGGGGGTGAGGGTGCAAGGGGGTGCCAATTTTAATAACTTTTTTTAGACCAAAATTTGCAGAATTAAAAATATAAATCGACCTGTCTGAGGATTTTTGTATTTTACTTGTAACTAAAAAGTTATTCGGGTGATTCCAGACTTAATGCACGTACTGTATGTAATTTTTATTTGGTAACTTCAGACAGGGGCGTGCCAAATGGGAGGGCCTTGTCACTTTTTGCCCAAAACTCAAGTTTTTTAACATTTTATCAACAGACTATGATTCCCGAGTTAAAAATGCATAAATAAGGGACTGTTAGTATAACACCGTAGAACGAACCGTACGCGAACTACAAAAATATCCATAAATCGCTTTTAAGGGAGCTACAGTCCTTTAAAAAGTGTTATTCTTTAAGAGGCCGTAGTACTCTTTAAACTGACTTTCGAACCTAGATGTATACGAGATTTTTTTCACAGTTTTTAATGTAGAATCGCTCTGTATTATTAAAAAATATATTGGTGCAGTTTTTAGTTCCTATTTTTGATGTTCAGAACTTTTCAACTGCAATTTTTCTCGAAAACGGTTGATCCTACGGTGTTATACTAAAAGTATACATATTTTTTATGTATTTTTAACCAAGGAATCATATTTTACTGGAAAAATGTAAAAAAACTACAGAGATTTAAGTTTGAGGCAAAAAAGTGAAAACCCCCTCCATTTTACACGCCCCTGGTTAAAATTATTAAACAAAAATTACATAAATAATAGTCTTTATTCATTTTAGGACATATACAATAAATTATTACTGTAGTTCATAGGGCTAGAGATATTAAAAAAAAACTTTTTTAGATGTCTCCTTGGAAGGGCTGTAGCTCCCTTAAGGCTCATTTTTGTACCAACCTTTATAGGAACTTTTTTATATTTTTGAGTGTAGAATAACCTCCCAAAATTAATGATCGATTACCTTAAACACCCTGTATGTTATGCAAATTTAAAAATAAATGGCGAACGAACGAACGAACGAACTAATAACTCTTTTCTCTAGAATAGGCATTTCATTTGTAAAAACTGACAAAAACGTAGCCAACTTATACATTTGTCTGTCTTACTCGCACAGCTTTGTTCTAACAGAGACAACAATAACAGTTACTGGTAATTGTAATTGTTCAGGCCTGAATATACCTACTATTTGTTCACGAACAAACCTAGATGTTGGCGATACTTTATATTAACGGTATGCGTATTCTAGAGAGAAGAGTTGTTAGTTCGTTGGTTAACCTCCGTTACCCAGATGAAAATACTGGCTACGCCCATGCTCTAGACCCACGCAGCCCTACGCTAATGAGTGTAGAATTAATAGTTTAAAACAAGCTTTAGGGACATAAGCTTTAAGCTACTAGTTGTAATGCAAATAGTACTTAACAACAAATAAGACTTGACCTCTATTAAAAGTTTAATCTTGTTCAATGCAACTTCCGGTGCTTTAAGACTCGAATCCGCATCGCTTGTTTGTGCTTCGGTATGTCACACAAGCTTTTAAAGAAATATACAAGTACTTCAGATGATTGGCAAAAACAAGATAATTTTTCAGTAGTAATATCATAATTGCATGTTAAATTATCGATAATTTTTTTACTGTATTAAAAAAATATTTTGCTTGGCAATTGTTTGAGTGCATTTTTCGTGTTACAAAATTCCGAGACCACAAGTCGAGGAATTTTGACGAAAAATGCACGAAAACAATTTCCTTAAGCAAAATATTTTTTTATATACAGTAAAAAATTATGTATAACATACACGAATGGTATTTTGAAATACTATTTCACAAACAAAATAAGGAAGTATATAATTTTACCATGTTTAATGTTGTTTCATATTTAAATTAAAAATTTAAGAACTAAACAATAATATTATTTTACAACTATAATTAAAATTTTAAATCTGAAATTTGCCGCGCTTTTTAAAACCACGATGTTCACTTGTTCGCGAATGTTGCCAAGTCTAAACTTTGCTTGAGGAATATTTTATGCTTCAGATTATTCCAATAAAATAGTTGTTATCATATATTTTAGCATTTAAATAAAGATCATTGCTGTTTTTGTTTAAAAAGTTTAGTTTTCAACTGAAAAGAAATAAAATAACCGTAAAAAACAATTTACGATCAGTTTCTAATAAAGTTTCGCAAAGCTGTACTGGTAACAGCGCAGTCATTTGATGTTTTGATTTCCGTCATTTAAAAGAAGTAAATAAATCAGTGTTTAAATTAGTTTTAAGTGGCCTGTTTTTAATACCAAGATTCAATGGAGCTCTCTACAACTAGAATTATGAAACAAAAGACGTCTACCCTATCTCTATATCATTTGCGCTACACTTTCCAGCCAACCAAATAAATACTGTATTTGTTTTTCATACAACAAATACAGTATTTATTTGGTTGGCCGGAAAGTGTAGCACTGAGCGGCACGAACGAACATAGCTAATGTGAATCTGTAGAATAAGATAATTCTACTAAAATTTAGATGGCGCCAGTAATTTCTTTAATTAAAATAATATAGTTACTCTTTTTTATATTTTATATTTATATTAAATTTGTTCAACAAAGAACAAATACAGAATTTGTTTGGTTGGGTGGAAGTGGGAGTGTATGTATGTCTTCTATCCTTTTTGGGTAGAACTTTTGGTCCTGTCTAATCTAACGGGAGAAATGTCCATTAAATGAATTAAAATTTATGAATATCAGTGATTCAAAGATGGAAACTGCATAAAATATAATATATGATCTGAAATTAATTAAGGTTTATACCTAGGATGTTTTGGTAATAAAATAAGCATTTATATTGCTTATCAATAAAAATAAATCAACTAAAGGTAAGCTTCACAAATTAAAAACACATTTTGCAAAAATATAACATTTATTAAGATGTCAGTAACTGTCAGTTTCTTGTTTCCATAGTAACCAAGTGGTAATTGCACATGTGCAAAAATTATTAGATTCATTTTGATCTGATTTGTCAAGAAACTAAAAATGCAAGGTTTTGTTTGGCCTATATATTGTTTGTGAAATAGTCAAGTAAAATTATGCATTCCATATTGTTCATATTTACGAAAAAAATACGAGAAATAAGTTTTTTAAATTAAATATAGTGTACTCGGTATACAAGGGGATGATTCTACATCAGGATCGGAAACTAACCCTAAGGGAGTTACGACCTTTTAAAATTATACTAAAAGTAAGGTTTTTATTATTATTAATAACTCTGGTACCCTTTGAGATAGAGCGATGAGGTTTTGCATGTATACTAGCATTAATAAGGGCATTTGTTCATGTTAATTTATTTTTTTAATTTATCCAGAGGCGTGCCCAGACGGACAAAATATGTGCAGCTTAACACATTTTTGCCCCAAACTTTTTTATGTTCCTTTTTTGGATTTTAAGTAAAAAATATAGATTTCTTGAGTAAAAATACATCAAAAATGTCCTATAGTTTAATAGTGTATGAGCAACCGTTTTCAAAAAAAAATGCAATTAAGAGGAAGTAAAATTTTGAGCCACCAAAAATTTTACTTTTAAAGGGATATTAGTAATATCATATTAATCCTTTAATATTAAATTTTGCTGTTTTAGTGAAGAATACTTTTTTGCTTAGTTTTCAATGAAGAATCGCCCTGCAGCCATGGGCGGATTTAGCGAGATATTAGCATATAAATACCTTCAAAATTATATTTTTGGCGAAAGCGCATTTTTTCCCTTATGGATGCCCCCCCCCCTTAAAGTGAAATAAATCCGCCCCTGCCTGCAGTATTAAAATTGTATTGGTGCTTTTTTTGTTCTCCTTGTTTCCGGACATATATCCCTCTGTTAGTTTTTCATGTTTTATGATGTAGAATTACCCCCTTTAATATATATTATAAGACTGCAAACACCGTGTAAAAGATTTTATCAAATGTTTGGTATTAATCCCCTTAAATACCATACTTTGTAACGCACGATAAGGTCCAACACCGAAAAGTTGGCCAAAATCTTTAATAAATTTTTTCAAAAATTAAATTAAACGTATTTTTGTTTAGACTCACAGGCAAAAAGTTGTTTTTTTTTGCAGATTTTAACTCAGTGAGGTCCAAAACGTGAACGTCATAATCATAATTTTTGTAAATGTATAATAGTTATTTATGGTACTAGTGGGTAAAGTAAGATATTGCCCATGAGAAAATTAACCTGTGAGGCGTCAGCCAAGCAGGTTAATTTTCAAGAGGGCAATATCGGTTTACCCATGAGTGCCATGCAAGGTTTTATCCAATAAATTGCTTAGGAATTAATATTTTTATTAAAAATTTTAATGACATTTACAAGAAAATAATTTGACAAGTGACAGTTGAGTGGGTAAAATATATAACTATCCGCTCAATAAAGTAAAAGCCACGCGGGGGTTATTATTAAGTTTATCTATTTAAAATAAAGCTGGTAATTGTCTTATTATCTGTATGTATTGGATAATGATAATAGGCATAGGAGGCTACCAGAATTAGCTGAAATAGCCAAGTCTGCTCGAATTGTTGATTCCGGTGAAATCGAAGTCAAAATTCGAAAAATTATATGAAAAGTTTTGTACACGGAAAGAAATTAGTGGGCTCTGCGCTATACATTATAAGATATTTGGTAACAGTGGCAAATTATAGTGATTTAAGCTATAGATTATAAGGGACACAATAACTAATAATGTTAAAAATAAATTGGATACGACTATATATATATATTACAGACACGATTATATTTATTACAGGCACTATTATAAATTTACAGAAATTTTATTATATTATAAAAATTATTAGCACGGACAATAATTAAATCTATTTAAGCTATAAATGCCATACTATTTGTTATATTTTATTATTCACTAAACAATTAAAGTATTTCATATAAATTTTTACACTGACTGCCATAATTGTAAGAGAAAGCCTTGTATTTATATAATAAGCGATTATAATTTGCTTGGTATGTGTGTTATAGCGCTCCTAGCTATAATTTTTTTTTCCGTGTAAATGAACGTAAGATGAAAATGTATACTTTTACTTGAAATATATTGCTAAAAAGTCAAAGGTTTAAGCAAAACAATTTAATAGGTTCTTAGAAATCTTTGAACGAAGTACATTTATTAACCAAGGGAACGTTAAAGTATAACGTAACGCAAATTTTGATCATTTTGGACCTTCCCCAAAGTTTATGATTTAATACGCGTGAAGAAAAAATAATGTGTTATACACGGAAAAAAAAAATTATAGCTAGGAGCGCTATAACACACATACCAAGCAAATTATAATCGCTTATTATATAAATACAAGGCTTTCTCTTACAATTATGGCAGTCAGTGTAAAAATTTATATGAAATACTTTAATTGTTTAGTGAATAATAAAATATAACAAATAGTATGGCATTTATAGCTTAAATAGATTTAATTATTGTCCGTGCTAATAATTTTTATAATATAATAAAATTTCTGTAAATTTATAATAGTGCCTGTAATAAATATAATCGTGTCTGTAATATATATAATCGTTTCCAATTTATTTTTAACATTATAAGTTATTGTGTCCCTTATAATCTATAGCTTAAATCACTATAATTTGCGACTGTTACCAAATATCTTATAATGTATAGCGCAGAGCCCACTAATTTCTTTCCGTGTACTCGGAGGAAACTTTTCGCTGTCTCATTTATGGTTACCGTACTCGCCCTGCTTCGCTAGGTCCGTCCGTCAAACCAATAAATTTGAATAAAAATCAGAATAAGGTCCTTTTCCCCAACTTATTCTTAAAAATTGCCGACCGCGGTGTCGAGCATTTATTAAACTTTTTCAAGGCCAACTACAAGAAAATACAAAAATAAGCTCAATAAGCAGCCAATTAAAGTACAAAACAAAAGAAATAAATACCCATAAAAAACTATTAAGATAAACTAAATTGAGCTATTAAGAGCATTAAGAACAACAAAATTGAGCTATCTCATCAAAAACATTAAAATTTATAAAATAACACACATTATTAACATGAAAAAACATTGTACAGTTGACGTATGTCAATGTCAGTTAAAATATTAAAAATTGAGGCGGAAAGTTTAAAAAAGTTTAGAATACTAATACCTAAAAACTACTTTATAGAAAAAGCAAAAAAATACAATAAAAATAAAATAAAAAGAAATAAATTTGACAGGGAAAACTTTTACTTTTCCACCTAGTGTAAAAATGAACTATTATTTACCCTGTACTACCCTACTATCTGCAAAAATTTACTTTTTGAGATAAGCACACCATTGTATTGCTTTACACTAGCCCCATGGGCCTACTAAAAAGAAAAGTCCTATCTAAAACCCAAATCCTAAAAATTAGCCTAAGATGTTTGTCCTACGTGGAAAATTTTCAGTGTTTCCTAAATAAAATTGTCCTAACTAGTCTTTACTAGTCGAATAAGTCAGGACTAGGACTAACTTTACAGATCTTAGTAATTTGGTTGGACTTTTTAGATCATTTTGTCCTAACTTTCTCAGATGGAACAAATGCATTTAGCATGACAATTTATTTTTCTGACAAAAAAAAAAAAAAAAAAAAAAATAATGTTTTTTTTTTCAAAGGATATCACGTATTTTTGATTTAAAATAAAGCATAACTCCATATTTATTTAAACATGTTTTCAAAAAGTGCAAACAAAAACAATAAAACAGGCCCTACACTGTAAATGCAAATATGGTAATTTTACAGCAAATAAAGTAGATCATATGTTGCCAGCAAAGAAAGTGGTAAATTTAAATCAGTACTGTAAATTCACAGTTATCTGTAAAAATGTGAATTTTTATATCTTACTGCTATTATTATGGTAATTTTTGGGACTGTCTGTAAAAGTGCTGGGTTTTTGGACCACATGCATGAATTTTAATGAAAAATTATTGTACCGACAGGAAAAGAGCTGATATTTTACTAAACCTAGTAATATTGAGGTTAATTTAATAAATATTGTAAATTCACATTCTGACATTGTAAATTTGCTTTAATTATTACAGTTAAAACTACTGTAAGATTGACGGACAAATTTAGTGTATCTCAAAACATTTAATTTGCAGATAGGACAAGAGGAAAATGACCTAAAACATAAAAATATTTTGTAGTTTTGACCAGGTTATTGGTGATCTCCCCCACTGTGCGACGATAACAACAGAATTACAAAACGCGGCGACGAGCAGTCTACCGAGGAATGCGAAACTGCCGCAGATAAAAAAGCAAACTGGTTGGCAAACTCTTAGAAAATCACCTTAACAGTCGGTTATATTGTAAAGTGATATTTTGTTTCGTGCTGTAATATGAGATTTTACAATCAAATATAAAACAAATATAAACTAAATTTAATGTGAATTTATGGTGAATTTGGCCAGTTTTATTTTGTTTTAATTTTTAAGGGTTCGCCATTCATGTTATGATTTCTAAGAAACCCACCATCACAGGCACAGTTTTAAGTTTTTGAGAAATGTCAAATTAATTATTAATATACAAGCTAAATTAATATCTTTTGGTATAAAATCTTAATTTTTAGTAATTCAAGTTAAATAATTGTAAATGATCTGAAAAATTACAAGAATGATTTGATCCTAATCTACAGAGTAAGGAATTGTAAGAAAAACACCTCGGAAAACATCAAAGAACTTGAAGACTTCTCAAAATTTGCTGTGAAGACTGTCCAAATTCCATTTTATCTTGTTATTGTTATTAAAATTAGTGGAGGGCCCCTACCACAAACCTAGAGCGCTCCACGACTATGTTATAACTTAAAATAAATAAACTAAAACTAACTAATGAAAACCTAGTATTATTTTTGGTTTGAATTTTCACGAGATTCGTCAAATTTCAGTTTTCAAGAAATTCAGCTTCACAGACATATGTTTGCATAGTTTTAAATAGTTTTAAACTGTAAATTGACATTAAAATATTACAGAGAGGTTCAAAAGTCTTAACTTTTGAACGAGTGGAGGTATCGACTTCAAATTTGGAAAACGTAAAGTTAAACTAGATTTTAATTGTATCTGATATTTGTAACTTTTAAAGTGTGGGCAGAGGGTCATAGAGACGATTTTTTAAAATGGAAACGGAGTTGTGCGATATAATATTTTTAATTATTAAACAAACACAAGTCGAGTGAGTGACAGTGAAGAGGTCAGACGTCGCCCAGCAGATTTCCATTGAGTAAGATTATTTTGGTATATAATTATTCTAACTAACATATGCTCACTTGTAAGCTTGCTTGCTAAGTGCTGCAGCCCTTTTCACACTGTGGACTTAAGCCAATTCCCACGAACCGCTGAGGCTGGCGGTTTGGTGTGTTAAAGGTTCCCTGAGACCCCAACCACTAACAATTAGTGCTTAACACTACACCCCCCCCCCCCCGCCCGGGGCCTCCAAGGCCCCCGAGAACTCTACTTCTATTTTTACTCCCGAATCAAAAATCACTATGGCTGATACCCCCGAAAAACCCAACAGCGACGCCACCATGGCAAATTTCCCAAATCAACAAATGTCCGTCTACCTCCAAGACCAAATTAAGGCCCAGGCAGAACACTACAAAATCCAAGCTGAACAACATAAAGAACAGCTTGAATTCCTTCAGACTCAATTAGCCACCGCAAACGAAACCATAAGCGGACTCCGAGAGGAAATTTCCCGCCTCTCCTCTCAAATAGGGACACTAATAGCCCAAAAAGACAAAACCCCCGCTCAAGAGCCCTCCGACGCCCCCGATCAATTCGAAACGGACATGTCCGTAGTAGAGACCGATTCGGACGCAGTCCGATCCCCCCTTGCCTCCCCGCGCAAGCGCCTAAACCGGCGCAGAAGGAAACACAAATTGAATTCAGACCACGAAAACAAACCCGCTAAGACCCAAAAAACCCCCGGTAAAGCGACTGCTTCCGAAGAAGTCGCTAACCCCCCCGGATCAGGGCCCCAACCCCCCGTTACGGCCCCTGTAAACCCAAAAATCCAAGCTACTGGCCCAGGAACCCCCCCCGACCAGGAAGCCCACAAAACCCCCAAAATCCCCCCCATCATCATCCGAGCCCCTGAAAAATGGCTAGCTTTGTCCCGCCATTTCAACTCGCAAAAAGTTAACATCCTCCACGCGAAAAATACCTCCGAAGGAGTTCAAATTCGCACACAGACCAGTGACGACTTCCGCAAAGTCACTAGGCACTTAGATGCCGAAAAAATCCCATATCATAGTTTTACCCTCCCGGAGGACAAGGCAATCCACGCCGTAATCCGGGGAATCCCCACCCAGATAGACGTCGCAGACGTCCAAGCCGCTCTTATCGAGCGTGGCTACCTCCCCACGTCAGTCGCGAGAATGACGCGTACTAAAGACAAGACCCCCATGCCCCTGATCCTAGTCATCCTTCCCAAGGTGACAGGACAACAGCACCCCATATTCAAAGAGACCAGGCTTTTACACCTAGTCATAAAGGTCGAAAGTCAGACCTATAAACCCAAATTCAGGCAATGTCACAAATGCCAACTCTTCGGCCACTCCCAGGCCAATTGCAACGCCCCGGCCAAATGCGTAAAATGCGCACAAGACCACCACACAACAAAATGTGAAAAACCCCGCCACACGGACGCAAAATGCGCCAACTGCCTGGGCCCCCACACGGCAAACTATCATAAATGCCCCAAACACCCATCAAACATCGCTCCAACCCGTACAAGGGTCATACCCCCAACCCAAAAATTCACCCCGGGCATCTCCTACGCCCAAAAGGCAACTAACGCCGCCACCCCACAACAACCCAAGGCGGCCCCAGGTCCCAGCGCAAATCCCCCCAATATTTTTGACCAATCCCAAATTTCAAAAATCCACACCTTCATGCAAGAATTCGCCAGCTTCATGCAGGCTTTTGGCTCCCTTCAACTACCCAATCTAGGCCCCCAAAATGTCTAGACAAACAAAACCCAGAGCCCTTAAAATAGTCACCTGGAACGCTGATAGCCTCAATTCAAAAAAACCGGAACTAATAGAATTTCTACACGAAAATCAAATAGATATAGCCCTCATCCAAGAGACTGGTCTTAAACCACATCATAGGGGTACCATACCCAACTATTCCTGCTACCGTAACGATAGACTCCAGGACCGCAAAGGAGGCACAGCAATCTATATCAAAAAACACATATCTCACGATCTTCTTCATGCGCCCCCCACACAAAGCGATCAAGTCGAAACTACCTCCATATTCGTCAACATGCACGACAATTCCAAATTCAGGATCGTGTCCCTCTACAAACCCCCAAATAAGGAGGTCAGACCCGCCGACTTCGAAGGCTACTTTAACGACAATCATCCAACAATCCTAGCCGGAGACTTGAATTGCAAACACGCCCTTTGGCACTCTAGAACAACTACGGCCAACGGCCGTAGGCTTTACGAAATATTACAACGTAACCATATAATGGTTACCGCACCCGATTCCCCAACCCACTATGGCCACGGCCTTCCTGATATCCTTGACATCGTTTTGTATAAAAACACGACACTAAACATTAACATCGAACTAAGACACGAACTAAGCTCCGACCACCTTCCAATCATTATCACGGCAGGAGGCATACCAACCGCAAATCACACCAAAAAAACCGTTTACAACTTCTCCTATATATCCGAACTCCTAGAAAGCAACACCAAAATCAATTCAATAAATTCCGTCCAAGAACTAGATATTGCAGTAACCACCCTCACCAATACCATAAAATCCGCAATGGACAGCGCCAAATTAATCAAAAAAGTAGATATCCAAAACCCACAGGACCTTCCCCGAGATCTCAAAGACTTAATCAGAGAGAAAAACCGACTTCTTCGTCGTGCACGCACCCTCCAAGACCCCCATATTAAACGCGAAGCAAACAGACTTACCCAGGAAGTCAAAGACCGACTAAACGTACTAGCAAATTCCCGCTGGGAGGGAAAAATAAAGTCACTCAACCCCCAGGATAGATCACTTTGGAGAATGGCCAAAACCCTATCCCTCGACCACCAACGAGGCATGCCCCCAATTCACGGCGAAAGAGGAGTCGTCTACTCCACCCCCGAAAAAGCCGAAGCATTTGCTGACGCAATGCGGAAACAATTTCAACCAAACCCTCCAATCCCCCCCGACTCCGACTCCGAATCAGAGACCGACTCCGAGCCCGACTCGGACGACGAGAACTACGAGCAACTCATGCATGAAAGAGACATAAACCACATCTATAATAGAGTCACTAACCAAGTCGAAAACGACATTATCACCCCCACATCCCCCGAGGAAATCAAACGCATCATCAAAAATCTCCCAAAAAGGAAAGCCCCCGGTCCCGACCAAATACCGAATAAAATTCTTAAAATACTCCCCCGGAAAACCATTATGGAAATCGTTAACATTGTTAACGCAATGCTCAGACTGCGCCACTTTCCAAAGCCCTGGAAAAACGCAGACGTAATAGTAATCAAAAAACCCGGACAAAATCCAACTTTTGCTGAAAGCTACCGCCCCATAAGCCTCCTTTCCTCCCTAGGCAAAATAGCCGAGAAAGTCATACTAACCAGACTTCAAACTCTAGTTGAAGAACTAAATCTCCTTCCAAATGAGCAATTCGGCTTCCGAAGCAGACACTCCACAGTCCACCAGGTAGCTCGCCTGGTAGACTCTGTAACGGACGGACTAAATAGGCGCGAAGCCGCGGGACTGATCCTCCTGGACATCGCAAAAGCCTTCGATAAGGTTTGGCACAAAGGTCTTGTAGCCAAACTCCACTTTCTCGGCCTCCCCCCAGGCATCACCAAACTCATAGCCTCCTTCCTCAAAGGCAGAGATTTTCAAATAAAAATAGGCGACTGTAAGTCCAACACCCGCCGCATCAGAGCTGGCGTTCCACAAGGTTCCCCACTATCCCCCCTTCTGTACAACCTCTTTACGGCAGATATTCCAAAAACACAGGGCGCTGAACTAGCCCTGTTCGCCGATGACACCGGCATCCTAGCAAAAGCCAGAAACCCCCAGCGCATCCATATCGCCCTCCAGCGCCAAATGGATGCCCTAATCAAATGGTTCTCCAAATGGAAAATCAAAGTAAACGCCAATAAAACCAAAGGCATCCTAATCTCTAGGATTAGAAGAGGCCCACCCCAACCCATTCAGATAAATGGCCAACCCATTAACTGGGAAAACCATGCCAAATACCTCGACATTACAATCTCCAAAAACTTGACGTGGGATCAGCACCTCAAAAACACCCTCCAAATAGCAAATTGCCGCCTCTCCAAACTCTACCCCTTAATAGGCAGAAAGAGTCCCCTATCCATTAAAAACAAACTTCTTCTCTACAACCAAACCCTAAAGCCGGTACTTCTTTACGGAGCCCCAGCCTGGAATAAAATCACCCTTAACAAAGCGCTCTCAGCAAAACTTCAGGCCTTCCAAAACAAGGCACTCAGAATATGCCTCGATGCCCCCTGGTTCATGAGGAACAACCAGATACACAGAGATCTCGAAATGCCCCTCCTAAAAACGGAAATCATCCGCTACAGCACGTCTTTTATACAAGACAATTTAGATCACCCAAACCCCCTCATTTCAAACTTTCTAGATTACGATCACGAAATACACAACACTCACAAAAAGATCAAAAACGTCCTCAACCAGTAATGGTACCCACTAATACAGGACAGATGCATTCCCAGCATCAGTGAGATAGTCTCACTCCTCCCACACATCCCTCCTCTCCCTATCACATCCCTCCCCATCCCCCTCCCACCCACTCCACAGCGCCAAATTATGACAGATGCAAATCGCATCAGTGAGCAGAGACTCACTCCCCCCCAAATTATGACAGATGCAACTCGCATCAGTGAGCATAGACTCACTGCCCCAAATTTCAATTCAGATTAAGTATTTTTTTAGATAAATGAGCCATAGGCTGCGCCTGTCTCTTAAAGACCCAAACAAACTATTGATGATGATAATATTTTAAAGCTCATAACATTCTCTATATTTTTTATTTTTTTAGACATTTTTTGAGGGTTTAAAATAGGGTTGAAAATTGTTTTTGACATCATTTCTTTAAAAAATTCAAATCATTTTTAAAAAATGATTAATTTCATTAGAAAAACAACGTAAATTATACTTTTAAACTAATTTTAAATGATAACAAATAAAGATTTTCAAAAAAAATTATTAGAAAATCGCATATTTTAGCAAAAAAATTGAAAAATCAACACAAAAAAGTTAAAAAAAAAATAAAAAATGGTCGAATAGAGAATTTTAATTGCTTTAAAATGATCACACATGATACACAAGTGAATTTTTTCAATTTCGCTTTCGACAAATATTTGGCACCGATTTTCTTTATTTGATCAATTGATGCAACCTCAAGAAGTAATTTCAGACCAATGTTTATGAAGGTGTCATCTTTTTGTTTGTTTATTTACTAACAGAAATGCGCTAGTCGACTCACAGGCTACCTAGTAGCGATGTTGCGTAGTTTCCACCTTATCATGAATTCAAATCATTATACTTAAATTAAAAATGTAAAAAACTTTATTGTGTATACTATAATTATGTTTAATAATATAGTATATTTAAATCTATTAAAATTAAACTACTAGTTCATATAAAACTCATACAGAACTAATGTTTCTTAAAATTTACAATAAAATATCCAAATTATATGTTTCCAATCGGAACACTGTACCCCTGTCAGTCATTTTACGACATTAGACTGTGAGTTTACACATTCTTTCTCTCTCTTTACGCGTACTAAGTGTAAACAATAGTCACTCCCCACCAGCCCCTCACCGTAGTTGGTTCACGCTTCAAACAAAGCATGCGGTAGATTTCATTATGTTCCTTCTTGAGGTAAAAGTTCTTTGGATGCAACTAAAATGTTTGAAAAGAAATCGACTTTGTTTTTTTTTTGACGTTTTATTGTAGTCTTTATAAGTAATTGTAAAATATAAAATTTTTATAAAACCTTTAACAAAAACGAATTTCTATTATATTGTTGTGGGCTTTTTTTTGATTTTGTATTAAAAGCTGTTAAACATGGGTAAATTTTTGCTGTTGTTCAGTTTCAATAAAAAGGCAATAAAGTCCAAACGAAATTAGAGACTCGCTACGTTACAGTTTGTTTTGTATAGTTGGAAAAATCGAGCCAAATATTTTCATTATAATTTCGAATAAAAATATACGTTTTAAAATCTAGATGGTAAATATTTAATTTTCCTATCCCGTTGAAAAATATGTATTTTTTACATTAATTAAATTAATTATAATCTAAAATTATCAAAAACTGTTATCAATAGAAAATTATCCAAAAATTAAATAATTACCCTCCTAATTTTTAGATCCTGCTAAGTAAAGTTTTATATCGCCATTTTTTATTTTTTATAAAAATGTATTATTTTTTTTTTGTTTGTTTTTAACCTCGTACTATTCTACTTAATTAAGCATCCCCTAAGTCCAGGACTTGTGTGGGCTAGTAGTAGAGGGAACCACCGGCTTTAATTGACTTTCGAACCAATATATCTAGGGAGTACGCCTTCGCCAAATTTCAATTATTAATTAACTGAAAAAGGCAATCGGCGCCAGTGAGGTAATGTTTTGGAGTAATTTAAAATGAATCTGATCACACCCAATGTTATATTTAGATTAGATAAAGAGAGAAGTTCTACAGAAAGAGATAAAAGTATAATTATTATTGTTTTAAAATAAAATTATGCATATTTGAGGTAAAAATAATATTTTAGATTATATTTTAAATTACATTAAGGTAAGATATTTGTTTTTTTTAAGTAAAAAACTATTTTTTTTTTAATTTTTACACAGCTATGTATACAGTAGGTCTAAAGTTTCCTAGGAAACTTATGACCTACTCCTTAATTTGACAGTCATTGATAATAAATACCCCGTTGTGTGTAAAGATTTTGTACGTGTTTTTGTGTTTAATAAGCTGTTTTATGTATTCTTTAATAATTTTGCATAAAATACACATTTTTTGTTGCACTGTGATAAAAGTCCAAATATAATATTATTGGGGAATTTTCTTTTTGGGTTGGTATTGAAGACCTTAATTTATGTTGCCTAACGTATTGGACTGCTGTCCATTTCGGTAAAGTTTTGTCTGCATCAATATCTGTATCTTGTTTAAAAACTGTAAAGGCCCCAACACCGACCCCTGAGGATGTATTTCTAATTCTCTCACTGCAAAGCAAATCTTCAAATAAAACCTTAATGCCAGGTTGTTTTATGTACGAACAAAAAAACTGAACCCCGAAAACAATGAAATAGAAATGACAAATATATCATTATACAGATATTTTTAAAAGATTAAAGACCTCCCAAATGCCATATTGACAGTCACTAAGAGTTGTATTTTTAATAAATTAATTTTTAGGTTTTTTGTTGGTGAGATACAAGCTCGGGTACGAGTATCATTGCTGGCTTTTAACCAGTGTATATATTTGTCCGATATGATTTAAATGTCTAACTTATATTCCTAATTCGAGAACTATATTTCGGAATAAAACGTTTATTCAACTTTGGGAACGTTCAAGTATTACGTAACGCTCCTAGGGGGTGGGGTGGGGGTCATTTTGGAGTGTTACGCCCATGTTAATGGTATAGAAAAATAGCGTTACAGGGAGGGGGGTCCAAAATGATTAAAATTTGCATTACGTAATACTCGAACGTTCCCTTTTGTGGCAGAATTCTATATTAATCTTACCCATACCAATAAACCGTTAAGCATACCTGAAATAGAAAAGAAAAAATTAATATATTGCATTTGATAATATTTATTTATGCTACATACTTGCATATAGTCGTATTAAAGGTTCAAGTCGCCTGCAAAACAACTTTACACTACGATTCATCAAGAACGCTTTGACACAGAGCCTTGTTTGGAACGAAGATTTTCTAAGTAGCAGAAAAAAATTGTTTCAAATTTCAAATCTCTATGTCAAAGCATGCTTGAAATATAGTGGTGTAAAATTGTTTTGCAAGCAACTTGCACCTTTAAAATGACTACATTGCCAAAAGTGCATAATGTAAAACTTTATTTAAAATTTTCAGGGATCCTATATAGGCATTAGGCTGAAATTGGCTATTATGCCAACACGATTTTGAAGAAGGCCTAAAAATTAAAAAAGAATCATGCAAGGCTCATGGAATTTATCATTCATTTTTTACAGTGTATAATGTATGTGAAATTTTTAAAAACAGTTATAACAACAGGCTTAATTAATAACTATTAAATATCCTAACATTGTGCTTAATTTAAAATAAAAATATTAAATTACCTTAGTTTCCAGTTTCATAGAACTAAAGATACTTTTCCAATAAAAAACAGTAAATACTTAGGTAGTTTACTTTTACAATATTATACTCCTCACAGCACTAGGTACTAGAAGAATATAAATTTGAAATTTTGCCCCAAACTTTTTTTGGGTATTTTTTTTATTTTTTGTGAAAATATAGATTCCTTGAGTAAAAATACATAAAAAATGTCATATAGTGTAACACTGTAGGAGCAACCGTTTTAAAAATAAATGCAAGTGAGAGAAAGTAACATTTTGTGCCACCAAAAACGTTACTTTTTAAAAGGCTATTACTCCTTTAATATTTTACTTAGTTTTAAATTAAGAATCACCCTGCAGCATTAAAATTTTATTACTGCTTTTTTGTTCCTCGTTTAATATGTTTATTTATTTATTTATTTATTTATTTATTTATTTATTTATTTATTTATTTATTTATTTATTTATTTATTTATTTATTTAGACGGGAAAACCCCATTACAGTAAAATATAAGTTAATTAGACATAATCAAATATAGATTCAATACAAATATAAAAGATAAAGACAAAATATATAGATATAAAAGGAATAGATACAGAATATAAAACTTAGAAATAAAAGATATATTATACAAAATTAAAATTAAAAATGGAACGAATAGTCGATCTTAAACTGTTAATAGTGCCAAAAAACAGATCTAGTTTGTTTTCGTTTATAAACTTTAAAGCAGTATTAAGTGGAGTATTTGGGGGTACATAAAAGTTTATTAGATTTAGCAACTCGGGACTGTCTATTAGACCGTTTACCAGTTTATGGACTGTACAAACATTTAAAAGAATTCGTCTAGATTCCAAAGATTCAATTTTTTATCCTCGAATGGGCCGTAGCTTCCTTAGGGAACGTTCAAGTATCACGTAACGCTCCTAGGGGGGGGGTCACAATGGATTGTTACGCCCATGTTAATGGTATAGGAAAATAGCATTGGGGGGGGGCGGAGTCAAAAATGATCAAAATACTTGAATGTTCCCTTAGGGATCATTTCCGGACCAATCTTTATAGAAACTTTTTTTCATATTTTTGGATGTAGAATCACCTCTTAAATTTTTGCATGGCAGTTACTGATCACCCTGTATGTTATGCAAATTAAAAAAAATAGCGAATAAACTACCTTATTATTAAAATTCATTTATGAATGCATTATATAAAAAATTAAGTACCTAAGGGACGAAAAATCCGATCGATTCGATGTTTTTAGGAAAAACCCGGTGGTAAGAATATCTCTCTTTTGTTTCAAGGGTGCAAAAAAATAAATATTTTTCTTTAAAAAGAATAAACAATAAATTGTGGTGAACACACAATTTAAAATTTCACTAAATAAAGAACTTTCACTTTCGGGTTTAGACCGTGTTAATGGATTTTCACTTTCCGACGTTTCGTCTCTTACTACTAGAGACATCTTCAGGGATTAATCTGAAGTTTCAGATTAATCCCTGAAGATGTCTCTAGTAGTAAGAGACGAAACGTCGGAAAGTGAAAATCCATTAACACGGTCTAAACCCGAAAGTGAAAGTTCTTTATATATTAATGGCCGTGAAAGCTTAAAATCTAAAATTTCACTAAATGTTACATAATTACTCTTTTGTAATAAAATTAATTTTGAAAGGGTTAAAGGTGTTCTTATTTATTGGTCCGTGGTCCATAAAAAAAAACGATAAAAGGATAATCAAATAAGGAAACGCGTAAAACCAAACAAGAACATAAATTTACGTGAAATATCACACGTTCCTTAACCGCAAAGCCGCAAAACATTGACCGAAATTTATTTTTTAAACCTACAGAGAAATATTAGTATACACTTTAAACTTTTGCTTTTGCTTACCCTATGAAAAATGACCAATAGAAATCAAATACAAACCAATAGAAATTTGTATTGGTTTTTATTGGTCTCTATTGGTTTTATTGGTCTTTATTGGTATTAAAATTAAACTCTATTGGTTTATATTGGTCTGTGTTGGAAAAAATTTTTACTGGTTATTACCAATACAAAACGTATTGGTCTGTATTGGTTCTTTTCCAAAATATATGTTATTTTATTGGTATGTATTGGTTTAAATTGGATATTATATTTATTGGTAAATACCAATAAAAAAAAATATTTTTTCTATTGGTTTATATTTTATATTATATTTATTGGCAAATACCAATATAAAAACTTTTAATATTATTTATGTTTGAAACTGCCCCTTGTCTGGGTTGAATCTGCCTCGCTCTGGGGCTGATTCAGCCATTTTGCAGCCTGTGATTTAAACAGCAAAAAAAAATATTAAATATTTATTTTATAAAATTTTTAACTACAGCTATTTATAGACAAAGGTTTGAAGTTTACGACAATGGAAAAATTATTTTGAAATATTTATATTTTACAAAGATATAAATTTTTTGGCAAAAAGCTTTTTGGCTTTGGCACTAGTCGTTGAACCTTCCCCTACAATTTTTTATTGCAATAAGATACATTTTATGCCTCTCTATTGGTCTGTATTGGTCTCTATCGGTTATTTTATTGGAAAGCCCATTATAAACCAATAGAAAACGACTTACACAAGATTGTATTGGTAATTTCCAATAATACGTTTTTCGAGTCTCTATTGGTTTTTTTTCGGTTTGTATTCGGTTATTGTACTGGTCTATATTGGAGTTTACCAATAGAAACCGACTTACGTAAGTCGTTTTCTATTGGTCTGTATTGGTATATACCAGTTCAATAACCGAGTACAAACCTCAAAAAAACCAATAGAAAATTTCTTCTGTTCTCTATTGGTCATTTTTCATAGGGTATACACACAGTGAAAAATGTAATATACTTTGACACACGGATCTGTTGCTACGGGAAATATATGTGGAATGTGTGTGCAAGTGAGAGGCCCGTTCAAGGCACGCACGCCTTATAACGCTTTTGACGGAAAGAAGAGAGCGCGCATAATACCTCCCCCTTTCATCGGAGCTTTGTTTCATGCGGATAACTATATGAAGTATTTGTAATACTTGTTTCGGATACTTGTTGCAAGTATTAAAATACTTGATATAAACATAATAATATGTTGTATATGTTAAATATTATTTAACCAACTTAAAAAAAAAATTAATAATTTTTTTCAAGGTCAATTACACTAATAAAAAAAAACACACAGTCGACTGTGTAAGCCTTTGTAAAGTATTATCAGATTCATATTTGTCGAACCCAAAAACCCCTATATACCAATTTTGAAGAAAATATTAATAATATTGAAAAATATTTACCCCCTCACCCCCTCGGGGGTGGAATTAGAAAAGTTTTTTTTATCAGATTCAATTTCAGCAACCTTGAAAACCCATATATAACAATTTTCAAATTTTTCTAAAAACACTGTATTTTTCCCCATTTGCCCCCCTTGCGGCAAAAACAATCCCGAGCGAGAACTTTTGGTAACATACCTGTATGCCAAATTTCAAGTCTCTAGCTTAAAGCGTTCTTAAGTTATCGTGCCCACAAGATTTCCCGGACAGACCGATCGCCGGACCGACCGACCGATCGAAAATTTTTTTTTGCTCAAAATTGATTTATATCGACATAAAACGTCATAAAACGCAAAAATACACAAAAAAAATTGAAAATTTTTGCACGAATGCAAGGCTTTCCGAAATTTTGAAAATTTTCAAACTGGGAAAGCAAAAAGAACACTGAACTTGACTCTCTAATTATGTATATTTAAAATTATAAAAATAGCACCCATTCCTACCGACTTTATGTGCATTATGGTATTTATTTAGTAATAAACCTGATTTTATGACAACATAACTATTGTTATTTTTATTTTTTAGTTTATGGACTTCTGCGCCTCAATTTAAAATAAATACTATGTTAAATGTGAAACCAAAAACCCATTTTATGGTGAATCCTCTCAAATAACCAGTTAAAAGTTTTTATTTGCAATAAAACAGATAAATAGTTTTGAACATAGGAGGATGTAATTACTTTTTTCTGGTAATTACGCTAGGCAACAAATTTCAACTTTCTTTTTGCCCCGATCGGAAAGTAAATTTTTCTTACTAATTCGAGGGCATAGAAACCGAATCTGACATTAGAAAAATTTCAGCACCTAAAATTTTTTAGATATAAGTCTAGGGAATAATGACGTTTTTTTTTCAAAATCTTTAAAAAAAAAGAGGAGGATTTTGAAAATTTTAGGGTATATTAAAAAAAATACGAGGAACTCAAAAATATATATGCCAAGGACCTACTGTCAGAGTAAGTACGCGAAAAATAAAATAAAAAGCTTAAAATGAAAGTGCAGAGTTTACTTAATTGCTCTTTTGTGGCAAAACTGTATAAAAACTTTATAGGACTTAATTTGTAGATTATAAAATTCTCTACAAAAATATTTATACAAATATTTTTTTATTTTTCTTAGTTTGTTCGTAAAAAGTAAATAAATTAAAAAGAAACAAAAAAGTCCAAATTTGATTTTAAAAAAAAATCCAGTACGTCTTATTTTTTAAAATTTAAGTACAGGCAATGGAGCTCTCTACAACTAGAATTATGAAACAAAAGACGTCTACCCTCATTTGTGCTACACTTTCCAGCCAACCAAATAAATACTGTATTTTTTTTCATACAACAAATACAGTATTTATTTGGTTGGCCGGAAAGTGTAGCAGTGAGCTGCACGAACGAACATAGCTAATGTGAATCCGTAGAATAAGATAATTCTACTAAAATTTAGATGGCGCCAGTAATTTCTTTAATAAAAATAATACTCTTCGCCCGGCCAAGTAAATATTGTATTTGTTCAACAAAGAACAAATACAGAATTTGTTTGGTTGGGTGGAAGTGGGAGTGTATGTATGTCTTCTATCCTTTTTGGGTAGAACTTTTGTCCCTGTCTAATCTAACGGGAGAAATCGCCATTATGCCAATTTAAAAATAATTTATAAAACAAAATATTGTGTATTTTTTTTTTTTTTTGATTTTTTAATCTACATCATAAAAATTTTACTTTATTACATAAATACCATATTACGTAACATTTTTTTAGTTCATTTTTGACCCCCTAGTTATGATTTTTGACAACTTTTAGCATGAGTACGTGGCGATAAGCTTGTCCCCTTATGCACCCTTTTTCTTACCCTCCACCCCTACTTAGTTTTGTCATATTATCCATTTTTTTAAATTTTTTTTTCATAATATCCTTATTTATTCTACCTAAGAATTTAAAGTTTCTATGTTTTAAGTTGGGTATTTTTTAACTAATATTGGGTCGCCGAATCTAAATTTGTCCTTGGAATATTTTTATCTAGCATGATTTTAGAACAAAAGAGGGATAAAATAATGATTTTTTAACATTTTTATCTCATTTTTCTCAAAAAAACTTAGGTAATAGAAATATTCTGAGGCCAGATTCGGTTTCAGCGACCCAAAATTAGTTAAAAAACATATGACTCCAATCAGGGCAAGAAACCGTGTTGCCTAGTGTTATTGGTAATTATCATTTTCAATAGATATAACTTTGTTAAATTAATAATAATAACTTATTTTACGAATAATAATTAATTTTTTTTGAAATATGAAGTCTATTCAACAACAAAGAACCCCACACAAAACCCCGTGTTTTTGGCCTTCGGCTAAATTTGAAAATTATATATTTTATTAACCTTCATGTCCTTAGTAATTGACCAAAATTACAGCTTAATTGTATGTACAGTTTTTCAGATACCGAGCTTTAAAATTGGTGATTTAGAATTCAGGAAAATTTTACACCTGTTAAAATTTTGTGCTTTTTTAATGTCAGTTTTTTATGTATGATTAAACCTAATGGTGCAAATTGAAGGTGTTTAGATGCTTTATTTAAATGTGTTATAATATTGGCCACAGAGTGTTTCCCTTTTCCGTGGCAACAGCCTAAAACAGGCGATATAATAAATATTAAAAATGCTAATTATTCATTATGATTTAATATTAAAAAACAGAAAATCTAACGGCTAGGATTTCATAATTTTTATATATTTTATAGTTTTTAAGTTACTGAATAAAAATAATTGGAATCGGAGCTTATTAGAGTACTCAAAGTCCTTCTGTTTGGGCATGATGGGGGTAAACCACATCAAAATAAATTAACTGGATTCAATCAGCTAAAAGTTTTAAATTTTCGGTAAATCTTACAAATAAATGGAATTTTATACAATTCAACTGTATTTTCAGAGTGATTTTCTCGAAAACTAAAGGACAATCAGGTTTTGCAAAAGCCAGTTAAAAAAAAAATGTCGACTCACCTAAATTTTTTCCACCTAAAACTTGCCGAAATCCCCAAAAAGAAATTCCACCTGAACAAAACTGTTGATTAAAAAAAAAAAGCATCATAAATCTTGTCCATCCAAATTGCCGGCTCACTTCTCCTAAATTTTCCGACTTTTTGCTTATTGCCGATTGGGTCATTTCGTAGGGCGGTATTAAACCCAACCACACCCCCCTCGGAACGCCCCTGGTTCTATCCAAAACGACCCAATAATTATGGGGGGTGCTATTCAAAAAAATAAAGTTGGTGCAAGTTCTCATACGGGGTTGGGGGTAAATTTTATTTTTGTCTTTTTTGTCTAGGTATTATTGTCCCATTTATACTGGTTTTTGCAAAAACCTGATTATCCCTTTTAGTTTTAGAGAAACTCGCTGGTTAAATAGAGTGGATCCACCCTGTATTAGAATTATTACTTTTTAAAGTAATAAATAAAGTAATAAATCTTATATAAATTAAACGCCCGAGTTATTTTTTGATAATTTGCCGAGTTATTGTTTGCTAATTTCAACTTGTGTCCGCATTTTTAATTCAGCTATCCTATGTGCGTTTCGTATGTATCACACAAAACAAAAAATGGGATACATAAACAATATATGTTTTCGTAAAATGATCATTATGGAGTTCAAGAACGTGATCGGTCAAGATTCTATCTAAAAACTTTTTACTATTATACCCTGTCATCGTAATTACATGGGCACTACTGCTAAGAGTGCCGATGTATTGCCATTGTATCGTTACCGACAAGGCACAATTTTTGGTTTGGTTTTTGTAATAATTTTTTTCGTCGTTTTAGATCCTTAGTCAAAATCTTCAAAAAAATACGTTTATCCAATACATACAGATAATAAGACAATTACCAGCTTTATTTTAAATAGATAAACTCAATAATAACCCCCGTGTGGCTTTTACTTTATTGAGTGGATAATTATTTATTTTACCCACTCAACTGTCACTTGTCAAATTATTTTCTTGTAAATGTCATTAAAATTTTTAATAAAAATATGAATTCCTAAGCTATTTATTGAATAAAACCTTGTATGGCACTCAAGGGTAAACCGATATTGCCCTCTCGAAAATTAACCTGCGAGGCGTCAGCCAAGCAGGTTAATTTTCTCATGGGCAATATCTTACTTTACCCACTAGTACCATAAATAACTATTGTCTGTCTGTAAACTCGACAACTCCAGTTCTAGAAAATATATTGACAAGCGGTTTTTTGAATTTTGGGGTAAAAAATTAGGGATGCGGGGTTAAGAATGGGGTAAAAGTCCTATTTTTAGCTATTTTTGCGAGTTTTTTTGATTTTAATTAGATTAATTATAATTAGTTATAATAATTATTGGATTTTATTAATTTATATGAAAGTATTTTTAACTCTTTAAACAATGTTATAAAGATATTTTTCCAAAATATATTGTACCGTAATTAATACGTTCACTGCCAACGGCTAGTTTTGACAGCGGAGCAATGGGTATGGGCAAGGGAAAAATAGAAAGAATTGATTAATGTTGTTAGGGGCGCCAGTTACTTTAGCTTTTACTCCTTTAGGTAAGTAACAACCTAGTGTAAATACTTAAGCTTTTCAGTTTGAGAAAATATAACTCTTAAATAAAATAAGATAATTCATTTGAGAAATTTATTATAAATAAACTTAATGAAAGCACATCAAGTAATGTATTAATATATCTAAAAAATATGTGTAATTATATTAAGATATAATTAAAGAAATCTTAATAAAAATTACTAAATTCAGAAATCATTCGACTTAAATGTATAAAGAAAACATGAAGTTCAGCAAGCACCAAGAAATGTATGTAAACAACAATCATTTCTTGCAGTGTATAAAAGTCATGCTTAAATTAGAAATCATTTAATCAAAAGTATGATATTTAATAATTAATAAATGCGATTAAATGTTTTAAAAAAAATAAGTACCTAAAAATGAACAAAAGCCAGAAGGGCATATAGTATTAATCAATACTATATCAGATCTGATAAAGTTTACAGTTATAAGAATATTGAAATAAAAGAATTTAAAAATATGAAATATTGCTTTCAAAAGTTTTCAGAATGAGTACTTAGCTGGTTTCTGCAAAATCCATGAGGTATGAATTCCATCGTCTCCATCTGTACAAGTCTCCCCTATGCTGATGAATTCATTTCTCAAATGAAAGAAAAAAAATATAGGCTGTCCCATCTACTTTGGAAAAATCATCTTCCAGGATAAAATGTACGATTGAAAATGTTGTCCGGGATAAAATATACTTTTGAAAATTATGTCCAATGTAAAATTGTCTGCTAGACGGTTACATAGAATTTATCTATGCCGAAAATTACAGAACCATGTTCCAACAGAACATCACTCCATGCGGAGAACTTGTATATCAAATATACCAAAATAAACTTCAACTTAAATTAATGTAATTCCATATTAATGGTATAGAAATGGTGAGTAATTAATGGTAATTAATTAATGGTGCTAAAACAATAATTATATCTCAGAAATATTCTAAGAAACAGAAAAACGTAACTTACATGTCATACTAAGTCTTCGATGTCCATCGAAACGTTATAAATGCGTAATTGTAGAAAATAACAGTTACAATATCTTCCGCATTGTTTAAATATTCATTTTCACTAACTTTAAATAAAAATACATGAAGGATTACTTCGATGATTACAGAAAATAAACACTCGTCAAAATGACACCACCATTGTATTCGAGTTGCTTCAAGAAGGAGCGAAAATCGACCTTATTCACTAGTATGAACCCTTCAGGTAAATAAAATCCTATTTCTGAACTATTAGCGACATCTATGCAAGTCATTATCAACTACAGTTTTACCGTATAGGATTCCTAATAAAGGTAACGAAAACTACACCAAAAATAATAACAAAAAGACTATTTCCTAATAAATCCGTATTAGTGATATCTAACCTCAAAATATTACTCTAAGAAACAAATATAAACAATACTTATTGTTTATCAGCAAAACTAATAAAAATACGAACAGAATACTAAGTGTCCTGTGAACTAAGTATAAACAAAATACTGAATCTAAGTGAGCAGTTCCAGCAAACTATTTTCAACAAATTCTGGATTATCCCGAAGGAATAAGCATACGAAACTTTCCAGGAGAAACAAGCTACAGATGAAAGCCAGTGAAATCCAACCCTCAATAGACTCTGAAACATATAAAAACCAGGTAAGTCCATAGACAAATGCACTATAGAGAAATAAGTCATATGATTCTTTATTATTAAAAATCATATTCTAATTATGTTTTCTTTATGTTATTTTCAGGTAGAACTATGGAATAGAGACTCATATGGTTAGAATTCAGTTCCTGCTACAAAATAGTCCCAGATACAAAATAGTTCTGTACGTACGTAACTATTTATATACAAAATAAACATAAATTATAACGTAAGTAAACGAATAGTTTAATTAACCCTTGCTATATTACAAAGTGACGATTTATATCGTTACAATATTGTTTTCGAGATATTGGCGTTTAAAGCAGCTAAATACTTTTTTAGTATGTCTAATTTATTATCCAATTTATATCTTAAATGTAAGCTCTTTTTAAGCCCTAATAAAATGTTGCTTTTCAAAACAACAGATAATAATGTGAGTGTTTTGATAGGATGCTTGCAACCAGGGCCATAGCTATGGAGGGGGAGCCTCATTCAAAAGTTGCATATTTCATGGATTCAAAATAGAAAAGTTGAATATTTCAAGAAAGGGTGGGGATCTTCTTTTTTAGTCATTAACTTTTTTATCGAAGAAAAAAGTTGCATATTTAGGATAAAAAAAGTTGTCATTTTTGACCTTCTCCCTCCCCCACACGAAATCTTCTTCGGTACGGCCCTGCTTGCAACTGTTCATCTAGTTTTATCTCAAAACTAATATATCTTACACTAACAACACATTATTGCCTATAAAACAAACAAATAATTTATGTAAAACACTAACAAATTGTAACATCATAAATTATCTTTTATGAGATATTCTAAATTATTTATTTTACACCATTTGTCAACTAATCAATTAAAATTGATATTAATAGTATATTATTAGATTTTAGATTCTATAGAATTTTAAAGTTATAAGTTATAACTTTAAAAACACACAAAATATTTTTAAGATTGTAAAAGCTAAACGGTGCGTCCTATCGTAAATGCAAAGAACTAAAATATTTAATAAAAAAAAATACTTTTTAAAATAAAAAAAATTGGGGAAAAATTTAAAAAATCAAAAATCTAAAAAATTTTAACAAATATATTTTTAATTCAGTTTTTTTTGTTCTTTGAATTAGTATGTACCCTTTAGTGTCTACACACTTAGAAATATTTATTGTGCCCCAATCTAAGGTTGTGTGCTATGAACCTGAAGTTAGGTACACATAATTTTTAGACAATTTAGTTCTAACAAAAGGTACGTTCCTATAAATATATATTTTTAAGGACCACCCTAATGTATATTATATACAATGTTTTCGGCATTGTTTACAATGTCTCTACTCAATATGAATAAATATAACATGCCATATTTTGGAAAGTCCATAAATTATACTACAAGTGACGAAAAAACGGCCTTTAAACTACTACTAAAATTTATTACTGTCTCCTGAAAATCCAAAACGATATCATAAATATTTCTACAAGTTGTTCAAATTATTTCAAGTGCAAAATATTTCAAATAAAAGTACTGCTGCCAAAATAAGAATACTTTCATATACAGTGCGATTATAAAGTGCCGAACAGTTTGAAAAGAAAATACTCTTCGTTTGAAGCCACGCCTCTGTTAGAGTTGTGCGCGACAAGCCCATGTGATTGCTATGTACAACAGCTCGGTGGCCAGTAAAACGCACACAGCTTTCTTGAATTTTACTCGGCACTTTATAATTGCACGGTATATACAATAACTGGCATTCCAAAATTTAAGAGGTGATTCTACATCCAAAAATATCAAAAAAATCTCCTATAAAGGTTGGTTCGAAAATGAGCGCTAAGAGAGCTACGGCCTTTTAAAGTTGTAATAAAAATAAGGTTTTTAATTAATAACTCTGGTACCCTTTAAGCTAGACCGACGAGCTTTTGCATGTATACTAGTTTTAATAAGGGCAATACGTTTGTTAATTTATTCTTTTGAATTTATCCAGATGCGTGCCTAGACGGACAAAATATGTGAGGCTTAACACATTTTTGCCCCAAACTTTTTTATGTGTAGCTTTTTTGGATTTTTTTGTAATATGTTTTTAATAAATTAGCGATTCAAACCAATTTATTTGATTTTAACAAAGAAAACCTTTAAAAATAACATTATAACAATTTATACATAACTTAAAATTTATCATCTTCGTCCATTTTTTTGACGTTTGTGTCAACCATGTTAAAAAACAATTGAAATCGCGATAGCCGGGAAACTGATATTTCGCGCAATTTACAGGCATCTTGATTGAATTACGAAAAAAAAACAAACGATTTTAGACGCATGGTTCTTAATTTTAATTTTATCTACCTACCTAAATTATGTTTGATCCTCCAAAAAATAGTGTATATACCTCAGGATTAAACGTGGCTGTTATAGTCCCTTGCATTTCTGTTTCCCTCGCTCGCTGCACTCGCTCAGGAAACACTCATGCAGCGGGACTAAAACAGCCAGTTTAGTCCCTTGGTATATAAACAACTATTAACTATTAAAATTGGGTTTTTTCTTAATAAATAAAAAAAAACCTTTTATTTAATAAAAAGTCCAACCACAATTCTTAATCAATAAAATTTTTAAATTTTTCACTTTATATTATAACTGATAAGTATATTACTGCTTAGCAGTTTTCTCTTTTTTTTTCTTTTTTGAAAAATCATAAACTTTACTATATATGAAAACAGAAAACCAATTTTCCTTGTGTAGCTACAAGAAAAATATTAGTCTTACGAACGCATAGAAAGATTCCGACATTTTACATTCAAAACACATAACAACCAAATACTTTTTTTTTGCAGATATTGAAAAATTTTTCGCGACAATAGCACGCACCAGAGAAAGCTTCATGCAACACATTTTAATTTGAAAGGGTCGCTCTTCAAACGATTTTTTTTCCTTCGAATAAATTGGATTGATTCAATTTGGAAATACGGATTTGCCTAATTTCATCGCTAATTTTTGAAGGGAAATTTTATATAAAAAAGTTAAAAGATAGATCAAGATAAATTTTCCTTTTCTTGTTATGTTTGGTTTTATTCTACTTTCGAGATCTCAAGGTGTTTTAATTTTACATTAATTACACAGGCATAGCGTAGTGGCTAGCGCCTATGTATAGCAAGCCTACTAGCGTGAGTTCGATTCTCACTGGCGCCGATTTGCCTTTTTCAGTTAATTAATAATTGAAATTTGGCGAAGGTGGTAAGTGAAACGGACACTCACTAGAAACTGGTTCGAAAGTCAGTATAAGCCGGTGGTTCCCTCTACTACTAGCCCACACAGATCCTGGACTTAAGGGATGCTTAATTAAGTAGAATAGTACGAGGTTAAACAAACAAACAAACAAACAAACAAACAAACAAACAAACACGAAAAAAAAAGGTCTTGTCTAACAGAAAAACATTTCTATAACTCAAAAAAGTCATGAAAGTTCATATATTACGTAACGCAATTTTTCGAAAAAATTGACTCCCCCCCCCCTGTGTAACTCGTAAAAATATAAAAATTTTGTTTCGCAATAAATTTTACTGTATTCTCACTATTGATTCGTTTTTCTCGACAAAACAAACATGAACCTAAAATATAGTATAACATAACCTTAAAAAAAATTTACACGAAAAAATCACTCAAACTTTAAAAAAATATTCATAATCAATATCACACAGGGAAAAAATACTAGGTACCTCTTTTTACACTGAGTGTCACATATAACACGTATATTGTTTATGCACAGGTACACAAAATGGTACACACATTGGTGTTCTGTGAGTACACATTCCGCGCGAAAATGTATCATCGCCGATGATTCATCGGCAAGATCACGCAAGAACAGGGCCGTAAGATTTTTTTTAATATGAATGTCAACAGTTTTTTTACTGATTACAATATTATTTAAATATGCATAGTTTCGTCAATTTTTGTGTGAAAAAGGGAATTATGAGCCACTAAATAGTAATTTATGTTGAAATAAAAATACATCTGCCAAGCTTAGGAAATAAACATTAAATTTATTAAATTCCGTTACGTAACGTTTACCTAGAACCCCCCCCTCCCCCCTGTCACAAACTGTAATAATTTCTCTGACCCCCCCTAGGCGCGTTACGTAATATATGAACAGCCCCTCAGACTGAGTCACATATAGTCTTATTTAGCAAGGTCATCAGTATATAATAGCATCATCATCATCATAGAACAGTGAGATCAGCACGTGACACTATTTAAGCAGTCACAAGCCAAATTCCTCGTGTAGTTAAACCACACTGGGTTTCGCTGAATTGTGATCGGTTAAAATTAGCTGTTATTCGTTTTAAATAAAGAGTTTTAATCTATTTACATAGTTTTTAGCATAGTAACGTCTACGCTTTAACCGAGTAGCGCGCTTGAGCTTGGTGGAAAAGTTAGTTTTTTATTAAAGCTTTTGAAAAATAATGTAATAAAAACTGAGATTCGTAGGGCATAAAAGATGTTTTATTATACACTGTAAAAAATAATTATACTTCTAGATACCATAAACAAGCTGTTTTTCACTTTTATATTTTTGAATGACACAATAACTTTTTTTATTTGAAGTTATGAATAAATTTCTTTGAGTAAGTTTCATCTTATAATAAAATTTTTAGCTATTTTTTTAAATAAAGTATGTGTTTCTAGACTATAGAATCCTACATCCTAAGTACACTGTAAAAACTGCATGTAAAATAATGTAAAAATACATGAATTTACATAGTACGGAATAGTAAATTTACTATTCTGGACTATGCATAATTCATGAATTTTAATTTATTTAATGTAAAATAATGTAAAATAATGTAAAATAAAGTAAAATAATGTAAAATAATGTAAAAGAATTTAAAATAATGTAAAATAATGTAAAAGAATGTAAACGAATGTAAAAGAATGTAAAAGAATGTAAAATAATGTAAAAAATATATATATTTACATTGATTTACATATTTTTACATGGACAATAACCAAGAAGGCGTCGCATCATGAGACGGACCGTTTAATATTGTTATAGTTAGAGAGATAGCGACGCATGCTGCTAGGTTAAAGTAAAAAAAGGTAAATATTATTTATGTACAATATTTAAATGCTTTATTTGTGGTCTAAAATTTACATTCATTATAAATTACGATCTTTATCAACCAATAGATCTTTAAAGAAAGATGTAAGCCATTTATACCCGTATTAAGGGTGCAAATCGTTTGGTTTATTAAACCAAATGAACTTTACGCTACGATATTTTAAAAAAGCTTTGACACCGAGACTTGTAATTTGGAACAAACATTTTCTAAGTAGTAATTTTTTTTTCAAATTTCAAGTCCAAACCATTCTGGAATATGTAATTTTTAGCGTTCCGGTCTATGCAAAATATTACCATTCTGGACTATGTAATTTTTACCGTTCCGGTCTATGCAAAATATTACAATTATGGACTATGTAATTTTTACTGTTCCGGTCTATGCAAAACATTACTATGTAATTTTTACCATTCGGATCTATGGCAACATATTACCATTTACGGACTATGTAATTTAATGTAATTTATTTTTACCGTGTACAGAAAATGTTAAATAAATCTAATAATATCCATTTAATTACTTGTAATCAAACATTTTTTTATAGAATCAAACTCGTGTTGGAAGTTTATTCTGTTTTATATCTCAGGAGAAAATAAACTGAAAATTATTTATAGAAAATTAACTTATCAAATAAATAAAAAATGCAATTGCGTTTTCGGGAATTAATCAGGATGCAGCCAAAATAAACTTTAAAATGATTTAATTTTCTGTAAACAGAAGATCTGTTTGATATCTTTCGTATTGTGCCGCAAATTACGTTTAGGTTGTTAACAGACATAACACAAAAGTCCAAACTTTTTAAAAGTCACCTGTTCTAAGGGGCTGTGCATATATTACGTAACGCAATTTTTCAAAAAAATTGACCCTCCCTCCCCTGTGTAAAAAACTGTCACATTTACCAACATCCCCCCCCCCCTCCTGTGTAACGCGTAATAATATAAAAATTTAGTTTCGCAATAAATTTAACTGTATTCTCACTATTGATTCGTTTTTCTTGACAAAACAAACATGAACCTAAAATATAGTATAACAACCTTAAAATAAATTTTTTTTTTTAATATCAAAGTCAACAGTTTTTTTACTGATTACAATATTATTTAAATATGCATAGTTTCGTCAATTTTTGTGTGAAAAAGGGAATTATGGGCCACTAAATAGTAATTTATGTTGAAATAAAAATACATCTGCCAAGCTTAGGAAATAAACATTAAATTTATTAAATTCCGTTACGTAACGTTTACCTAGACCCCCACTCCCCCCTGTCACAAACTGTAACAATTTCTCTGAAGAAGATGATTATGGTACTCTGGACCACAAATGCTACCCAGCTAGCTAGATCTATAAAAAAGTAAATATGGTAATCAATAAGGAAGGTCTTTATATAAATGTTGGTAAAAATGTAGACTGGCGGCTAAAAATACAAATCTGAGAGCTTAATTTTTTATGACTAGGTTTTTAAGAAACTGAAGAAAAATGGACATAATGCTTTGGCACATCCTAAAGAAATTTCACGGTTATATTTAAGATCTTCTAAATAAAAACGTGCTTAAAATAATTCTTTATTTGGTGTGAGTTTCGAAGTATACCTTACCAATTAACCAAAGCCTTGAAAAGTCACGTACTTAGAAAATAGCATATGGTCCACTTAACCCCCAGATTTCACTAGCCTGACTTGCGCCAAAGATGGTTTAGGTTTAAGCTTGGATTAAATAGACGATGGACCAATCAAAACTCAGAATTTTTAACTTAAAGCCAGTTTAGTCAAGATAATCCCATATAGGTGCAAGTGGACCTTAAGTTAAGGGCCTTAACCACGTTACCCAGTATTTCTTTTTCTAGTAATAAACATATATCTACCACGAATCCAATTAGATTATCTCCCCCTCCCCGTTACTGAGGGGGATGAATACCTTAATTGTAATAAATTGCCTCCACAAGTTCCTTCTATAGTTAATTTTTATAAGGTATAGTTATTTTAAACCTTCCCGCTTGTAAACAATCTCGAAATTACCATAGCAACGTAAGATACGCATGCGTCGTAAGCGAAATGACTAGGCCCAATTTACACAACCGTAAAACGTTGACGTGCCATTAACGAGAACAAAACATTGGTTTATTCCTCTAAATTATTGGAATAAAAGCGATTTTATAGGCAAACTTTGTTTCTACAGGAATACAAAAGTGTTTTTAGAACAGCTTTATCAATTCTCTTTTTTTACATCAAAACATCATAAAAACAAAGTAAGTAAACAAAAATTATAAATTTTTGTTATGTTGACATTCAAAACAAACCACATGCTTCAGTGTAAATTGAACTTTGTGGACTATTTAGCGGCAAATTTAAAATAACTATACCTTGAAAGAATAAACCTTAGTTCCGTCCTTAGTCACGCTACTATCAGCAACACCGTGTATTACATACGTATGTAATATGTCATACGTTGCTTAATGAGATGTCTGTAGTATTGAGCTCTAGTACTAGGGCATTTAAAAAAACAGAAGTTTTTTTAGTTTTAATTCCCCTCATATCGTAAACAAATTAATTTAAAAATTGAAAAAAAAAATAAGAATTATTTTTTTATAATGCACGATTTTTTTTAATCAAATATACGGACAGGTCCAGGCAACGGTGTACAAGAAATTCGGGTTGTTTTTATTAAATACTGAATTCGTCTTAAGCGACTTGCAAAACCCCAATGTACCAAATTTTATCACTGATAACATTAAAAACTTATCAGGTTAATTAAAAAATGTAAATATGGGTGGTTCTATTACTTTAATTGAAAAAATATAAGTAGGTAAGTAGGGGTGGTTGTAAGGGGGGAAACAGATTTATTTAAACATTAAATTCGTTTTCAGCGAGACGAAAAATACCAATTTTTTCAGGTTACATAAAGTACATATAAAAAAGGAGTGGTTCTACCCCATTAAGGGGTACGGATAGAATTTTTTAAATATCAAATTCATTTTTAGCGAGTCTCAAAACCCCCAAATACCATTTTTTGTAAATATTAAACAAACTGTACTAATTTTAACACCTTATTCTTCTTGTACACCGTTGCCTGGACCTGTCTGTATCTGGTCATTTTGGAGTGTTACGCCCATGTTAATGGTATAGGAAAATAGCGTTACATGGGGGGGTGGGGGTCCAAAATGATTTAAATTTGCGTTACGTAATACTTAAACGTTCCCTTATTTCTTAAACTTGTGATTTTTTTCTTTAATACATTAAGGAACACTATTGACCTTCCATCCCTGATTTAGCACCTTTACCATTGTAAAAAACAAGCCGTGAATATTTATAATTCTTCGCATTCTATAGTATACTCCTCGCAGTTGGAAGTAGCTTTTTCCTGGTGAAGTTTTGAGTTAAACATAATACTTGAACGTTCCTTTAAACGACGTTTTTAATAAACGTGCTCTAGCTCCCCTCAGAAGCCATTTAACACATCGAAACTTTTTGACGTAAAATCTGCTATCTTATAAATAATTATTAAATCTCATATTTTTTTGTCAAAACAAACGAAAACCGTTTTTTTTTTCTAAATAATTAAATTATGATTAAAAACTTGGGTTACCTATATGAAATTGGGCTAAAAATTGTTTCCAGACCAGTGTGCAAATTAAACCTATAATACTCATAGACAAGGAAGGACCTCCAAAGCTGTTGCGGAATGGTGTGATAAATGTGCCTTTCGCATCTGCGATACACTTGCACATGCGCACTACTATTGTTGTTTTTGACAAGTATTTTTTAATCTTAGTTTTATGTGTTAAATAAAAATTGTAAAAAAAGCAACAAAAAACAATAAATAACTACGAAGAAACGTCGAAATAGTTTTTTTTATTTTATATGATTTTTTCGAGGTGTGTTTGAACTTCGGGATTTTGTACACCTACTTAACCAGGGATTGACCCTTTGCTCTTACATAAAGTCGAAAAATGTACAGAACAAACGACGATCTAACAGTACTGACAATAAAAACAAACTACTAATAATTCGTCACCCCAGTATTGGTTTGTCATATCTCTATTTTCATACATTTTGAGATTTTTACCGAGGGATTTTTGGAGATACGACAAATGAACACTGGGGTGACGAATTGTTTTACGACCGAAGTATTTCCATAAAGAAGGAAAGAGAACCATTAGTCCAGCCTGCGCAAGATTATTTTGTGACAGAACGGGGCAGCGAAATGACGTAGGGCAACATATCTGACCTTGCGCAGTACGCATCTCTATCAGCTGTGAAATGCTGGCGGTCGTAAAACAATTCATCACCCCAGTATTCATTTGTCTTATCTCCAAAAATCCCCTAGTAAAAATCTTAAAAAGTCCAAAAATAGAGATATGGCAAACCAATACTGGGGTGACGAATTATTAGTAGTTTGTTTATACTGTCAGTACTGTCAGATGGTCGTTTGTTACTGTTCATTTTTCGACTTATACTGTGTTTTAATTGTTTTTTTTTGCTGCATTTGTTTATAACTTTAAACCTAACCTGTATTGTTGCTTTATGAAGAGCAAAGGGTCAATCCCTGGTGTACTCAAAGTAGGTGTACAAAATCCCGAAAAATTCTTATAAAATCATTTTAAAAAACTATTTCGATGTTTCTTCGTAGATATTTATTTTTTTTTTGTTGAATTTTTTACAATTTTTATTTGACACACAAAACTAAGGTTAAAAATACTCGTCAAAAACAACAATAGTAGTGCGCATGTGCAAGTTTGTCTCAGATGCGCTAGGCACATTTTTCACAGTATTCCTCAACGGCTTTGGAGGTCTTTCCTTGTCTATGAGTATTTCAGAGCCGACAGAGATGCGTACTGCGCAAGGTCAAATAAATCGCGTTACGTCATTTCTTTGCCCCGTTCTGTCACAAAATAATCTTGCGCAGGCTGGACTTTTAGTCCTCTTTTCTTGATGATAATACTCCTCTACTGTGAAGCTACGAGGAGTATAATAACAATCACTCTTATTCTTATTATCACAAGTGACATTTTTATTTATGATTCAATAAATAAATAGAATGACAGTATAATTTATTTACTTTAATCTAAACTATACCTGTCAAAACTAATATATTTTTAAATTAAATAAAATTCTTTAGCGTGGTACATATACGCCTACTTAGATTGGAGATTCTAAACCATTATTTTATAGGCTTAAAAAAATATTACGTCCTAATATAGTCGTTATATCTATAAAGGTTGTTTCAGAAACATACAGTGCGATTATAAAGTGCCGAACAACTCTTCGTTTGAAGCCACACCTCTGTTAGAGTTGTGCGCGACAAGCCCATGTGATTGCTATGTACAACAGCTCGGTGGCCAGTAAAACGCACACAGCTTTCTTGCATTTTACTCATCGCTAATGCCAGTTTTGCATTAAAAAGTGTTCGGCACTTTATAATCGCACCGTATGTAAAAATTTTAGAATGTGATTTTACATCAACAAATATGAGCCCTAAACGAAGGGAGGCACGGCCTCCCGGGAGCTCCCTAAAGGCACATCTAAAATAAGATTTTGATTTAATTTTTCTGAAACCCTTTAATATACAGCAACGAAATTTGTGAAACTTGTTTTTGATAAAAAAGTATTAAAATTATTTTTTTGCGTAAAAAAAATGGGGAAAAACTGATACCGCTCCCCAACAAAAAAAAAGATAATAGCTGGAGGCCATAAGAGTTTTTGTACATCTCAAGTCTTGAAGTATATGTAAAAATACACAAATTCCACAAAGGACCCCTCACATTTAGTGAGGAAAATGTCTTTCCGCGGATTTCGCTGAAAATTTGGTATGTTGTAGAACTTAGTTCCTGAACAAAACTGGCAGATTTGCAACCTTAGCCTATGACCATTTTTGGTGCAATAACCGTTTTACTTGCATTTCATGAAATAATTGACTGTATCTAGGAAACAACTAGCATTGGAGGAAAAGAAAATGCTGCAAGTTATACTTTATAGGGGTGTGGATTTCTTAGGTATGATAATCCTATATACAGGGTGACTAATAATGTGGAATACCCAAAATAGTGCAAAACCTATTGTTTTTTAATTTATTCACGATAACTTTTAAACCCTTTGTCCTAGATACTTTATATTTGGTAGAAGTCTAGGTATTAAGTAGTAAATTTGAAGTCTCTAGATCAAAGCGTTCAAAAGTTACTGCGAAAATCACAAAAAATAGGGGTTTTACCCCGTTTGGACCAACTTACCCCACTTTAATTATTACAAAAAATAAACTGGATCTTCTTCTGTACCAGTTTTGTTCAGGAACTAAGTTCTACAAGATACCAAATTTTCAGCGAAATCCGCAGACATTTTCGTCACTAAATGTGCGGGGTCCTTTAAATAAATAAAAACTTATTTAGATGGCTCATTTCCGGACCAAAGTTTATACTTTTCCTATTGTTTTATGTAAACTTTGCCCCTTTAAAGTCAAAATGTATTGGGTCCTAATAGAGCCGTCATGACGCTGTGACGCGTCACAGCGATATAATAAAGTGACAAAATAATTGACACAAAATGAGGATAAAATATTGATCCATTTTTTCCATTTGTCATAATAAATTACAACGTTTATAAACGAATTAATTTATTATGAGATAAATCTATTTTCACTACACTATCAAATCTCTTCAAATTGGGTCTTTAGTGGTCGTTCGATTTTTTATAATTTTTATGTCATTGTTATTTTTTATTTATTTTTTTTGTTGTAGGAAAATCTGACTATTTCAAAAATTTAAAAAAGATTTCATAATTTTTTCATCCACTTGTCGTTTTAATTATAAGCCCAGAGAAAAAGTATTTGTGATACTTGTGATATACACTTCTTGCAAGTATATTAATACTTAATATAAACATATTATAACTAGATAAAAAAAAACAATAATTTGTTTCAAGTTAAATTAGTAGGTACTTGTTTCCAAGCAATTATTGTGCAATTTTTCATTATTTTTATTATTTTAAATGGTACTAAGCAGAACTATCTACTTCTCATAATTCCTTTTTTTTAACTCAATATTACATAGACTTTTTTAAGCAATTTTTACTTGGTACCAACACATACACAACTTTCGGACAAAATTGAGACAGTCAAATTGTTTTGTTTAAAATGGATAATTAAAACTTGTCAATTTTGATGTTTATGTTATTCATTTTATCAAATTGACTTAGCTTGTCAAATTATTTTAACCACTGAAAAAATCGGCTTTTTTCCAAAATAAGTTGGCCTATTTTAGGAAAAAATACGCTGCACAGATAAAAAGGCTTTCCCATTTTTCCATATTTCTTGTGCCCCATCCGTGGTCAATACAATCAATTTTATTTTTAGCCAGTTTAATTGTTTATTCCGTCTTGTTACAAACTTGGATATCGCCAAAATTGCAAATGTAAGACTCACTTTATACATTTACACACATTATACAGGGTGATCAATAACTGGCATGCCAAAATTTAAGAGGTGATTCTACATCCAAAATTATCAAAAAAGTTCCTATAAAGTTTGGTCCGGAAATGAGCCCTAAGGGAGCTACGGCAGCTACGGCCCTTTAACATTGTAATAAAAATAAGGTTTGGACTTTTTAATAACTCTGCTACCCTTTAAGCTAAAGCGACGAGCCTTTGCATGTATACTAGTATTAATAAGGACAATAAGTTTATGTTAATTTATTTTTTTGAATATATCCAGAGGCGTGCCTAGACGGACAAAATATGTGAGGCTTAACACATTTTTGCCCCAAACTTTTTTATGTGTATATTTTTTGGATTTGTTGTAAAAAATATAGATTTCTAGAGTAAAAATACATATAAAATATCATATAGTGTAACACTGTAGGAGCAACCGTTATCAAAAAAAAATGCAATTAAGAGGAAATAACATTTTGTGCCACCAAACACGTTACTTTTTAAAAGGCTGTTACTCCTTTAATATTAAATTTAGGTGTTTCTGTGAAGAATACTTTTTTGCTCAGTTTTGAATCACCCTACAGCATTAAAATTTTATTGATGCTTATAGAAACTTTTTTTATATTTTTGGAAGTAGAATCCTCTTAAATTTTGGCATGGCAGTTACTGATCACTAGCGTGGGCCGTTCCTTTATTTTTTTTTTAATTTGAAAATCCAATAGGGGTGAAAAGATGCGTCTTGCAAAGAGAAAAAAGCCTATATTTTATTTTATTTATTTTTTCAATTTTTGTGCCCTCTACAAAGGTGTACATTTTGTAACTTTTAGGAAAAATGTTAAAAAAAAATAAAAATAAGAAAACTTAATAAGAAAAATGCAAAAACTGTTTTATTGCAAAAACAAATAAGTTTTACAACCGAAAATAATATTTAAAAACATCATAGGCCATATTTTAAGCCACTCTATATTCTGTTTTGTGGTGTAAGTGAGGCGTTATTTCACGTGATTTAACTCTTACGCGAATAACCCCAAAAATTGCTCCGAAAAAATAAAAAAATATGTGGGCAAATAGAGAATTTTATAAGCTTTAAAATGACGACCTCCGTTTCTGTTTAAAAAAATCCCCCTTTGCCCCCTGTCGCACACAAAATATCGTCGGCTTACAAGTAAAAGGCACTAAGTCACTTTTTCAAAAATGTGATTTTAATAGCACTGTAGTTAATTTTTGATGATCTATGTATAGGTAAACCGAACTAACTTCTAGGTGGACTGCCAAGGGAGTTACCCCCTATACAAAACGCGCCAATTTGATTTTGATTAAAATTTTATCTGGCAATAGGCACTAAGTCACTTAGTGCACTTAGTGCGTTTTACTTGTAGATTATTTCAAATGTTTTTGCACTAAGTGACTTTCTAAAAAGAGTTAATTTATAAAAATATGATGGCTTGAATCATTTATATACAATAACTCGTTATTTATTGTACTGACAAACGCATTCAAATTTTAACTGATAGATTATTTTAATTTTGCTCTTAAATCCTTGGTTACTACATAAATAACAAGAATATAAGAAAAAAACTAAAGTTCGTAGCAAGTTCGGAAAACAGCCCTTAGAATTGCACCGTGAAGTGTTTTATCATTAATAATGATTCATTATAATTATTGACTTTAGGAGATGCTTCTTTGCCGGCACAGCCGATGTCCTCTGAAAACTGTCTTAGTTCTGGCATAGTAAGCAGTTTCATATAATTAATACTAATTAATTTTATTAATTATGGAAACGTTCTTTAAACAATCAAAAAGTCCAAACCCTTCTTTTAAAAATCTAGTTTTTGAAAATGTATGTAAACATCTTGTTTTCTACTTTTTAGTTATACATTACGTTTAATTAATAGAAGGGTTTTAATTTTAAATAGTTATTTTTTATATCATTTTATTGACTTAGTGCTCTTTACTTGTCAGCCGACGTCGTGGGCCTACAAGTAAAAGGCACTAAGTCCATGTCTTTTTTCAAATTTAGTTGAATTAAACTACTTCAGTTTTTCTTTATTTAACTGCAAATGGGACATCATTATGTCCAAACATGTAATTGCAATTTGCGGTAGTTTTTTTCCAAAAACAATTATTACAAAAATTAAAAAAACAACAATGAAAGTTAAATTTGTCAATATCTCAAAACCATGTTTTTGAACTTAGTGCTCTTTACTTGTAAGCCGACGATATATACCAAAAAAATATTTGGGTTATGTTATTTATGTGTTCCAAATTTCAAGTTGATATCTTAAGCCGTTGAAAACATAATGGTGGGAGGCGGACTTTTGACACGCTGTGTATACATTACAAATGTAAAAAAATACGATATTTTCATTAATATTAAATGCTTTGTAGAGGGCTCAAGATGACCTTTAATCTGATTCTGCTTTCGCACACACATTAGGCATATTAGAAGGCATATTTTGGCGGGTATTGCGTTTTGAAATTCCAGATTTCAATTTATCGGCCCACCCTACTGATCACCCTGTATGTTCGTTGAACAATGTTAGCTCATTTATGTAGACAATTATGCCCTATACTGATTATAACAAACTGCATAATAATGCATCAATTTCGTTTTTTGTAAAAGCTTTCATAAGAGCAATTTTCTTTAATTCCAACTTAAAAAATTTAATGTAGGACATAATGATCTAAGACAATTTTATTAATGAGCTTAATTTCTAAGAAATAGCTTGTTATAAATTGACTTATTTGTCAGAAATAATGTTATAACAATAAATGTTGAATTTTGATGAAGGCTTTTATTTTTTACCTTCAGTATTATTTACATATATGTAAGTATTTTGAACTTAATAATTATATATTTGATTTAAGAGTGATATTTTGCCAAAAAGAATTTATATTACGGTTATATAAAATAAATAATTGCTTCTATAGTGATAACTTTTAAATTTATCTTAGATAATGAGCGACCACGAAAATAATAGAAAAAAAGTTTGTGCTGCCTGCGGAGTGAAAATTTCATTTAAAAAATGTAAAGAAGTCCATTTTAGGATAACTAAAAAATTTATTTATTTATTTATTTTATTTTGTTTAGACATAATATGCTATATGCTTAAGCTTTAATTATCATGTATTAGAAAAAAAAACAAGCAGCCGTTTTTAAATTCATAAGCATATAAATCTAATCCCTTTAATTTTTACTTATTTTTTATACAGAAAATGAAAGAAGGTAGTTCAGAATTTGATAAAAAAAAACGTGTATATTGTAAAAAACTTTTGATATGAGGTAAATTGTTGATGAGTTTTTAATTTAATTTAAAAACCATCGTTCAATACTTCACACTGAAGTCTATAATAATAAATGTTTTTGTCTGGGCAAAATATAGAAAATAACTTTAGGAACGTCTATGTACACATCTGACAATTACTTTTCAAAGTGAAAGATATATTATGAACACTATGTAACAAAATAATTAATTTTTTAATTTAAACACGTTTATAATAAAATTTTAAAAGTTTTCACAAAAATGCTAGACGAGATGTTCCTTTATAATAATACAGAACGAGAATCGGACAATAATTTAGGCTAAGAAAGTTATTTTATTGTCTTATAGCAAAATGTCTAGGCTACATTAAAACATGCGAAAAAATAATTTTTGTGATTTTTATACGCTTTTCTCTCAAAAACCGAAAAAGATAGAGAGTAACTTAAAACATATTCGGAATCAGCACGAGAATTACTACCAAAATCATGCAACATAATGTACACTTTAAGTTTGTATTGACCATGAACTCTGATGGTTATTTAACATTATTTTCCAAAAACAAGTTTTTGGGATTTGGCTGTCGGTGATTCTATAACAAGTGAACCTTCTACTACCATGTTCCATGGTCAAATTTTTTTGCCACGTTAGTTCAACCTATTGATCATTCAAGAGTACCGTGACAGATTAATCAGTTAACATATATTTTGAGGTTATGTTATAGAAAATGTTTTTATTTTGTATGAAATGATTATAATAACTGTATCTGGTCAAAAAGAACAGTTAGTTCAAGACCAAAAGTGACCTTAAGGTCATATTTCTTTATAAATATTACAGTAAAGGTAAAGCATCTTTTTTTAAAAAGCTTAAAAATAGTAAGTTTTAGTTAGCGGGCGAAAAAACTTATTGGCCCTAGGGCCACAAAGTTCAACTTTTCTTCTTCTTCTTCTTCTTCTTCTTCTTCTTCTTCTTCTTCTTTTTTAGAATCAATCGAATAAAAATATATTTTTAAATTAACGTTTATTTAAGTAATTAACATTGCTTTTGGAAACTAAACGACAGCAAAAGTTAAAAGCATTTGTGATAAATATTAACACAAGTGTACAAATAAAAAAAAATGGTGTCTACAATGTGAAATATTGCTGCTAGTCAAGTACATATTTGTTTTGTTAAAATTAAACATGATCAGGTGGCAATCATTTTTTAGTATAATTCAACAAGTCGTAACGATTTGTAATGCCTCGCACTCCATAGTATACTCGTCATAGATAAATTTATTGTTATACACAGAAAAAAAGAATTCCTTGAACCAAGGACACGTGTCTCGATATGTACAAAGCCATATTCTCATGTTTCAAGGCTAGCATTTCTTTGAACCAGTCAATGGCCTTGCTTGAAGGGCGCGGATCTTCATTCAAAAATCCGTGTCTTCATTCAAGGACTTTGGTTCAAAGGAATACTACTAGCCCGTAAACAAGAGAAAATTATAATAACATTTTTTATGTAATTTTATTTTACCTTTTAGGTGATTTTCAAATATTTCTTCTATTTTTAATAATAAAGAAGTTATGTCCATAATTTACTTTTTGGGGGAGAGGGGGCCTTGAAAAAATTAAGTCGGTCGGACTTTTCCTTCAGTTTTTTTCGTTTTCTTTTTAAGTTTGACCCTTTGGGTTATTAATAATAACTTTTTTTATTTTACGACTCTTATAAGCTCATAATCACACGCATTTTGCGTGTTCTTATAGGCCCATAAGAGGTCTGTACTTTTTGTTCTTTTGGGTTGGCAACAGACCTGGCCTATCGCTTGACGTTTTCCGTACAAATTTCAATGTCGATTTAAAGTTTAATTTTTTAGGTTATTTTTTACCGTGTTAAAATTATGGACTGGTTAATTGCAGTGAAAAAAGAAGAGATGACTGTAAAATATATCAAAATATCATTTGTTCTTAGAATTTTAAACATAGTGTAAACTGTAATGCCAACCCGAAACAAAAATCCCTAAATCAGTAATTAATTTAAATGTAAGTTTTTTAAATTTTAGAGCAAAATAGAAAAAATTGTATAAAGCACTCGTTTCATAACACGTTTTTAGAGCACTAGTACTTTAGATAACTCGCCGCAAGCGGCTCGTTTTCTAAACTCGTACTCGTGCGCTAAAAACGTATGTTATGAAGCTAGTACTTTAATATATTATTTTATTTTTGGGGGAATTATTTTCAAAAATAATAGAACTTACTTTTTCCTGAAAATTTCGAGTAGATCGGATAATTGTAATTCGTTCTTGAGTTAACGTTCACACAAAAAACGTGAAATCGGATGGACGGACGGATAGACCGATATTTTTGCTTATTTTTTATATCCAAGATTTTTTGTTTAGGGCGTTTTTTGACGGTTTTATACCCTTCTAGCTAAAATGCGCTGTATTTAATAATATACTACAGGGATTCGTCTTGAAGAAGATTTTACAAGCAGTAACATGTTGTTGTAACAAAATGTTAATCTTGTTATGACAACTTGAAGTTGATCCTACTAATTTTTCAAAAATAAATATCTAAATCTGCTTAAAAAAAATACATGGATAAAAATTTTTTTTTATATAGTTTAGACATATGTTTATGTAGTAATATATTTAAACATAATTAATTTAAATCCAGACTCTCTAAATGCTTAAACTTTTGGAAAATGTGTAATCTTAAAATAAAAAAAAATAAAATTCAAGGGCAATTACAGTTTACGCCACTGATATTTTTCTCATGGGCGGATCCAGGAAATGGTCCTGGGGGGTTCTAAAATCCAAAAAATAAAATTTTATATTCTTGAATTAAGAGAAAAACGTAAGAAAGCCCTAGCGCCGCAGGCGAAGTTTTTACAAATTCGATGGTCTATTTTAAATTTAAACCAGTCTTTTAATTTAGAATTAATTAAATATAAAATTTACAAAAATACAAGAAACTCTAGCGCCGCAGGCGATAATTTTTACGAATTTTACGCTTGAGTTCTACAATCTTAAAAAAAAAAAAAACTTAAAAAGCCCTAGTGGCGCAGTTATTTTTTTACAAACTTAAATTTTAAAACAGGTTTACAATTCCAAATCTCACAAACCAAATGTAAGAAACCTCTAGGGCTGCAGGCCAAAATTTTTACGAATTTAAAGGTCTATGGTCCACTTGAACACGCAATATATGTATACCTTAAAAAAGCTCGTTTTGGGGCCCCTTACTGCTTCTTCTGGGTAGGAGGCTTCAACCTCCACTTATTTACGACTATATCATTGAAATACGCATTTAGAAAAAAATATTTTCCTACCTAGTTTTGCAATTATTTTATCCTGGGGGGTAATTACCCCCCTTACCACCCCCCTGTGGACCCGCCCCTGGATTAACTCTTAGCTATTCATATATGGAATTTTAGTGGTTACAGAAGTTAACGGCGAAAACTTTTTGCCAAAAAGCTGTCTACTATATCGCCAATACACTAACCACACAGTTCCTTTTTTATTGCTTCGTGATGTATATAACAGTTAAAATTTGGCAAAATTATTCATTGAAATATGTAAAACAATTTCTTTGCGGATATAAAAATAGTCAAGATATGCACTTTATGTATTTATACTCTTCACAGCACCATGTTTCAGAAGAGTATTATACGATGGTTTTCAAATTTCAAAATCATCAAAAATTGCTTTAGATACACCCCAGGAAACCAAAGAAGTCTTTTTGACGTCACGGTAAAACCAAAAATTTGTATGCCCAGGTAGCCAATGCGCTAACACTTCATCTAAATCATTGTCACGTGTTTAATATCGAATTATAACAAACTTTCGTTATTGTTTATCTGGAGACATCCATAAAGTATGTCACGTCTGTGGGGGAGTCCCCGGTCCTAGGGGTGGTGACACTGTGTGACAGGAGGAGAGGGTTCTAGAGCAATGTGATGTCACAAAAAGTGGTAATATATATTTTTATTCTCATCTCATCCTTGATATATATTTAAATTAATTTTATGTACTTCTTTGAGCTAAGATTTATTGAAGAAATGTTTTTAAAATAATTTTTTTCTACGACTGCTTTAGAATGTAAGCAAATACACGCACTTTTCAAACACAGAATGAATCCATTCTAGCTCTAGATACGGTATGAATATTCCATATCAAGTGTTAGAATGAGCACATGTAGTGCCCTCTCTTGTTTATAAAAGTAAAGAAAACTATAGCAAAATTAGCAAAATTTTATATATTTTACCACGAAATATTGAATAATTTAATGCAATTTAAAGTTTTGCGTTAAAATTACATAAAGTTTATTAGTTTTTCTTAATATTTGACCAGTTTTTTATCAATTTAGTTCAAAAAATTAAAACTGCTTCATCTATTGTGTATTATTATTAATTATTTAAACCTGATATCAGTCACAACAATCTGACATAACCCTCAATTTTTGCATTATAATTTGTAAATATGTGCTAAAATTAAGTAAAAATCTTTTTTAAGTACTGATTTGATAAAATTATTAAATAACATTAATTGCTTTATTTAAAAATATGTGTTTTGTTGCATTTACAATGTTGATTCACAAAAAACATTGTCTTTAACCTTCCGCAGTTTAAAGCCATACAATGTTTCATATTTGCAGTCGAAGAAAAAGTATAGTCTACAACACGTATGGAATAGTCATTCCGCGCTCGCGGGACCGTCATACTCGCCTGCCGGCTCGTATGACAAACTTTCCGCTCGCGCGGAATATTGTATATTCCATACTAGTTATAGAATATACTATTCTTTTCAGGAATAAAATGCTTTCCCAAAATTTTGAAAATTTTCAAAATGAGAAATCCAAATAAAGCGCACGAGAAAATGCATGAAAACTATACACTTTTAAGAATACGATGGTATGCGAAGCATTACATATCTTCAAGGCTTGTTTTATGTTTTATATATTCATAGTGTTTTGAATTATGGGCTTACGAATATAAAGTATTTCAAAGCTAACGTTCAAGTACGGGAGTAAAAGTCGTTTCTTACCTTTGTATAAAACGCTTTTCTTTTGTTTTAAGGCTTTAATAACAATTTTGTGTTTTTAATAATAGGAAAATAACACAACACACAACACAGACAATATACACAAACAAATTCTATTGCATGTAGAAAAATAAAATTCTTTTATTTAGCACGCTAACAATGCTAAGTAATCATTATCAACTTTTTCATATTTATTCCTAAACATTTTCTAAATGCATATATGCATACAGAGCGGTACAAAAGTTACCCCCCCCCCCTTAGCTTGCTATATGGTATTTCTGTATAAAAAATCTTAAAGAGCAGAAAATCCTAAATAAAAAAATATAAAATATCATGAAGCCTAAAGTTAACCAAATTAACGAAAATGTTACGGCGCTTTACATGGGGGGGGGTCAAAAATGGCCAAATTTTGCGTTACGTAATACTTGAACGCTCCCTTGTATCTTTTTCTCTACTATAACAAAAGTATAAGCTTATTTTCAGATACACGTTTAAATATAGGTAGATATATTTTACAAAATAAACAAAATAAAACATGTCAAATATATATTTTATTTAGTTTAAAAATGTAAACCTACTCGACAATTTGTATATTTACTTGTCAACATAAAGTTTTATTCATTTGAAAGTCAACAGGTTGTTAAACATAAATATTTACAAAATAACTTGACTCATTATCACAATAAACGACAAATTTGTATACTTCCAAGGGCAACTTAAAGGCAAGCGATTTTAGTAATTATATAGCAAGGTAGAGGACACTTTTTATAGCCGAGCGTGTTATATCCCGAGATGCGTAGCAACGAGGGATATAAGAGTGCGAGGCTATAATAACCTTTTATCGTAGTTTATACATTTTTTTTACTAGTTGCACATTTATTTTTATTATTTAAACATTTTTTTATCAATAATAAGGTAAAATGTTTGCTGGATTGTTGGAACAGTGAAAAAATAAATAGCGTTTAAAATCGCCATTTTTGAAAACAAATGAATACAATAATTTATTCAATAAAAGCTGACAGTAACTACTAGTAACTTTTTTATATTTTTAAAATGTGTGAAAACATATGGGTAAATACTTAATAAATATTCTATTATTATCCCATGAATCAAAAAAACAAAAGTTTTGGGTTAATTTTGACACTTTTTATTCGTCACTTCTCAGTAAACTTTACGTTTCATCATATAATATATAATATTATTATGACTTTCTCAAAAGCTAAAATACAACGGGATAATTTATTACTTAAGTTATATAGAAAATACAAAAAAAATTGATTAAAAAATTAGTGAACCTAACCTCAAAAACTTACTTACTTATTTTCCGAACATACCATGGAACTTATTAGACAATTAAAATTAAAAACAATTATATGTCTATATAAAACATTTTACTATTCCTTAAAACGACTTTTGTTTGATTAACGCAGTCGTCCCTCCGAAGTGACTGATCGATTTCGTGCTTTTTAGCACTCTTCAGAGCCACATATCGGTAGTAGGGACAACTACGAAAATCAAATCCTTTCCATATATCTCAGATTAATCAATGCCACGGTGGACATTGAGGCCAATTGAATCCTAAACGCTAGGAGGTCACCTTTTACAGTGGTATCTGAATTAATAAACTAAATTAAATTGTTTGATATTTACAAATTTAAAAAATCTATATAAAACATTTTACTATTCCTTAAAACGACTTTTGTTTGATTAACGCAGTCGTCCCTCCGCCCCCTATCGACAGCGTGCAATAGGTTCTTGAAACCAATAACTGCTTCCTTTTTTGGACTGTCGATAGGTTTATCCAGTCTCTGCTTTTAGCAGTAGATGTCGCTAGCTGTTTTTGCTTTTCCTTACAACAATTTTTAAACTCTATATAGAGATATATGGAAAGGATTTGATTTTCGTAGTTGTCCCTACTACCGATATGTGGCTCTGAAGAGTGCTAAAAAGCACGAAATCGATCAGTCACTTCGAAGGTACGACTGCGTTAATCAAACAAAAGTCGTTTTAAGGAATAGTAAAATGTTTTATATAGATTTTTTAAATTTGTAAATATCAAACAATTTAATTTAGTTAATTATATGTCTATTTCCCGATCATTAGATCGAGATTTTATCAATAAAAAATTATACAAAAGTGCTGCCGTACGTACATGGCTTCCAATTACAAATCAGAACCAAAAATGATTACTAAAAGAACGAGGGTTGTTCCAATGGCAATTAAAAAGAAAACAAAATTATTACTAATGTTGCCAATACAAATTTCAAGAATGTAGTAATATTCTATTATAATAACAATAATTAATTTTTTGTTTTTGTTGAATTCGTCCAACAGAACTTATTAAGCAATGTGATGTCTTTGCGATTTTAGGAAAATCAAGTGACAGTTATCAATTGTTTATAAAATTAACTCCTACTATGATATAGTATATTACATAGCTAGTGTGGAAAGTGACATATTTCACGCGAGTGGGAAGGCCAGTGAGGAAACCTCACGAGTGTAAGAAATACACTTTACAACGAGTTATGTACACTATTTTTCCTACGATCCCGAAAAAATATAAAGTTTCTTAATTTAATATTTTCTAATTTTTATTACTTATTCCGCGAATTTTTGAGAAAAGCCCTACACAAAATAGCATACAAATTTATATATGTATATCAACAGGAAATATATTTTTTGTTTACCTTTAGTTTTGTTGGTTTTATATTTAATACAACATATATTGGAAGCTCAACACTGTTTAATGGGTTGCCTAACCGCAAGCATCTTTTAAATCAAGGAAAATTTGACAGTTTACTAATTAAATTTGATTTCTGTGGATATGCTACCACATAAGACTGTAAAATTCTACTATTTTTACGTTTCATGAGGTAATATTGATGTTTTTTATAAAATGAAAGGTAACTAAATCACAAATTAAGTAATTTTTATAAAATCTAGACATTAATAAAACATATTAAGTTATACTAACCTGGGTCAAAATAGTAAGGTTATAACTATAGTTTTTATTTTTGACATGAAAAACGGAAATATTTGGAAAAACATAAAAGACATCAAAAAAGTCTGTAATGAAAGGTGAAAAATGGCATAGGTGAGTAAAATTCGTAAATATCTAAACAAAATTAGGCAAACCTACATACATAAATATCAAACTAGGGTGATATGAAAATATCAAACAAGTGCGATATAAGGCGTTTTCTAAAGAACAAAAGAGTGTGCTAAATGTAATTTTCATAGAAGATCGTAGGAAAAATAATTATTGTAATGGTACGTTCTAAAGCTAGTAGTAAAAAATATAAATATATAATTTTTCTATGTTCTACTGTACAAGTAAAGCAAAACCGTGATAACATTAATATGTTTTAAGCCTCCAGTTACGAGACACGGTACTCTTTACTTGCATATTTCTTAATGACTGTTGCGATCATCACATAAATTTAAAGTTCTCTGCTGGGATCGGCACATAATTTTGTGACAATTTTGCGTCACGAAATTTTTTGGGGCACTTTTGCGTCACATAACAACAATGATCCCAGTCGAGAACTTTGTAAGCATCATATATTTTGGGCCACTTTTTCGTAAGGGTTCCAGCCCCCTACCCCCAATCTAAAATATATTAACCGTTACGAAATAGTGTCCCAAAAAGTGTACCAAAAAGCGTCACATAAATTTAAATTTCTCGGATGGGATCGTCACATAATTTTGGGAAACTTATGCTTCACCTAACAACAATGATCCCATCCGAGAACTTTGTTGATATCGTAAGCGTCATATTTTGAGACACTTTTTGAGAAATTTTTTCGCTAGGTCCCCTACTCCCCCGTCTAAAACATATTAATATAAAAAAATACTTTTTACAAGCTTTTATCTAAAATAAGAAACAATAAAACTTAAATCTGCCACCCAACTTAAAGTGTAAACAAAAATAAAAACACAAAAACCCGAGGACACGTTGATTACAAAATCTTTTAACACGACACAACATTTTGACTACTGCGTGTGGGAATCGGTTGACAATCAAGTGGGCCGGTGCTGATGGGGCATATCACGAACTACTAGATTTACTTCATCTCGAATAAGTCGATAAGTGGGATGTTATCTCTTAAGGAGCTCTTAATTAGAGTATGATTCCACTGGAAACCAACAAAAAAAAAACTATTCTTTTAAAAACGAAAAAATTTTGAAAAAAAAATCAAAATACACTGCCCAGTAAAAGAGCTTTACCATTTTTCACCTCCGCTAGTAAAATGGATTTTTTATTATCAGATTCACTTTCAGCAACCATAAAAACCTTAATATACCAATTTTCACGAAAACTACCCTCTGCCCCTTTAGGGGTAAAGAAAACTATCCCCCAATTCTCAGGGGGTGGATTTAGAAAAATTTTATTATCAGATTCACTTTCAGCAACCTCAAAAACCCCAATGCACCAGTTTTCACGAAAACTACCCCACCCCTCAGGGGTTGAAATTAGAAAAAAGTATTATCAGATTCATATTCTTGGACCACAAAAAGCCCTATATACCAATTTTGAAGACAATATTAATATTATTGAAAAATATTTACCCCCTTACCCCCTCGGGGTTGGAATTAGAAAAGTTTTTTATCAGATTCAATTTCAGCAACCTTAAAAACCCATATATATATATATATATATATAGCAATTTTCAAATTTTTCTAAAAAAATGTATTTTTCACCATTTGCCCGCCTTGCCGCCCCAATGTTTACCAAAAACAATCCCGACCGAGAACTTTTGGTAAGATACCTGTATGCCAAATTTCAAGTCTCTACCATAAAGCGTTCTTAAGTTATCGTGCCCACAAGATTTCCCGGACAGACCGATCGACCGACCGACAGACCGACCGATCAACCGATAATTTTTTTTTTTGCTCGAAATTGATTTATATCGATATAAAACGTCATAAAACGCAAAAATACACAAAAATAATTTGAAAATTTTTGCACGAATACAAGGCTTTCCAAAATTTTGAAAATTTTCAAAATGGGAAAGCAAAAATACAATGAAAATTTATAAAAAATCGAGAATTCCCCATTTCTGGATCTTATCAAATTCAATCCCAGTCCATAACTCTTTATAAAGAATTAATTTGAAGTTTTTAGCTCAAAGCGTTTTCGAGTTATTGTGGTCATAATTTTTGCGGATAGACAGCCAAATTTCTTTTTCGTTAATCAGATTTTTATGTATAAACTTTAAAAATCATATTTTTTGCTCAGGACTTTATATAGATCTATTAGGCAATACAGAAAAAAACAATGTTGAAAACTAAAATAAAAATAATTTTTTTTTAAAACAAAATCTTAAAAAAAAGTCAAAAAATCATCATCAAATTTTGCTAAAACAGTAACAAAACCTAAACTCAACACATACAGCCTGTTTCAGAACTCGCGTACAGAAATTTGAGGGTATATTAAAAACCCTCTGGAAAATATGAAAAAAATATAAAAAAAAAATCCATCTTCGTTCAATTCAAAAATAAGAACGCTTTAAGTGGACCAATACTGTTGCTGATGTTAAGTTACCTCTAAAAGTTGAATTTGTAGCTATGGAATCAAATTTAATTATTGCAGGTACATATTCTATAGATTGACATGGTGATTAATGTGACATAAATATTTATGAATGTCAAAAAACCAACGCCGAATGGAGTGACCCTATAAAAATAGAATATTTTATAGGCTATGTCGGTTTTGTTAAAATATAATAACCTAAAAAGATTCTAAAGTTGAAAGTCTTAAACAATGCATCTTAAACAATTAAAATGCAACCATAGTTACTAATAAGTAGGGAAAAACTAATTTGTAAGTAATTTAACATCAGCAACAGGATTTGTCAGATTAAATAGCTTTCTTTTTAATTAGTATTGAAATGGGTTTTTTTTTTAAAAGTTTTCATATTTTCCAGAGGGTTTTTAATATACGCTCAAATTTCTGTACGCGAGTTTTGGGACAGGCTGTATTAATATATTTAATGAATGGATGAACCGTTATGTGTAAGTCTTTCAAAAAACTCAAAAAAAATATCTAGAAAACATCTATAATTTTTGGTAAGATTTCAGAAATCTAAAAAATCTTATAGAAATCCTAAAAATCTTAGAAGTCTTATAGAAATCTCGTAAGTCCGTGTACAAATATTTTGTAGTGGTTCCTCCTCGTGAGAATCCTTTCGGAACAATACTTTAAGAAGTCTGCTGATGAAGTAGTTATTTAGTTATGTAGAAAAAAAGACAAATCGACTTAATCCGATCGGATTACAATAAATTAATGCTTAATTAATAAAGATGTTAACACTTGAAGAGTTTTTTAATTTGGCTTATTAGCATAGGAATTATCCACTTACGGACTCTATTTTCAGGGCAATAATAAAGTCAATGAATTGGGCTAATGCTGATAAGATCAAAATAGGATTTATTTATATTAATAGATCTTTAAAATTTAAATACTACCAGAAAATACTATATTGTTTTACTAAGAGGAAAAGTGAAGCTTTTTTTACTAGTCTGTAGAATTTACGGACGACGCGAAGCGGAGTCCGGAAACTACAAACGAGTAAACAAACATACTATTTTTTCTTCAAGCATCCTATATATATTTTTTAAATATTAATTTTTGAATTTAATTTATTCAGTAATAAAGTATGTTTTTTGTTATTAAAATAGGCCAATAAAACCCTTTCGAAATAAACTCCAAACCTTCCTTAGCTCATTTTAAATTTTTTTCGTAGACTAAATCGTACACTTTTCGCGATTTCGATGGTAACTTGTCTAATGTAGCATTTGCAATTTCGGAGAGATTTGTAGGTGTATAAACCATATATTCTTCTTCAATCATTTTTAATCAATTTCACACAAGGTTTTTGCACAGAATCTCAAGTCAACCATTACATACATAATAAACAAACAGGTTTGAAGTATGGCTGTCAAATTCAAAGAGTGCGGCCGCCAGTGGTGGTTTTGCTAACTAACTTTTTTTTTACGGCGTACAACAATGAACTCATTTTTTTACTGTAAAAAAAATAGATCACTTCTAACAAGTGTGTTCAGTTATAAAATATGAACATTTTAGTACGCTTGAAGAAAAATACAATTATGTTTAAGTATAGTATATTCTACAGCTAGTATGGAATAGACAATATTCCGCGCGAGCGGAAAGTTTTTCATACGAGCCGGAAGGCGAGTATGACGGTCCGCGAGCGCCGAATTACTATTCCATGCGTGTGGTAGACTATACTTTTTCTTCGACTGCAAATATGAAACACTGTATGGCTTTAAACTGCGGACAAGGTTAAAAACTATGTTTTTTGTGACTCCACATTGTAATTGCAACAAAGCACATATTTTTAAATAAAGCAACTAATGTTATTTAATAATTTTATCAAATTAGTAGATTTTTCTTTAATTTTAGCACATATTACATAAGACGACCGTAATTTTTGGACATTAACAAAGTAGGCGTGTGTATGTATAATTCCACACACTTTGTACAAACCTTATCGACAGTGACCCTGGACCCCTCGGACATAATGGTTAGTTTCGACGTAGAATCTCTATTTACCAACGTTCCCGTTCCCGATACAATAAATATTATACGAGACCTACTTACAACTGGAAATCTTGACCCTAAGTTATGTAAATTATTTGAAGCTTGTCTGACATCTACATATTTTCTGATACAGGGAGAGTTCTATGAACAAGTGTCAGGCGCCGCAATGGGATCCCCATTATCACCCCCTGCGGCCAATGCTTTCATGGAATACTTCGAGAAAAAAGCTATTGAATCATATCCATTAAAACCTAAAATTTGGCGCAGATACGTAGACGATGTCTATGCTATTTGGCCCCATGGCATGGAAAGCCTTCAAGGTTTTCTAAACAATTCCCAACATAAATCTATACGGTTTACGATGGAAATTGAGAACAACGGATCACTTCCCTTTTTGGACTTTTTGGTTTACAAAACGGAAAATGGCTCAATAGGACACTCGGTATACAGGAAGAAAACCCACACTGACAGATACCTAAACGCATTTTCACATCACCATCCCTCTCAAAAACGCTCGGTAGTTAATTCACTTGTTCATAGGGCTTTCATGATTTCAGACAAGAATTCCCTAGACACAGAACTCCTTAAACTAACCAAAGCCTTGACCATGAATGGTTATACCAAAAAAGACATTAATAAGACCATATACAAATACAGAAATCCCAGACCCAAACAACAGTACAATAGTGACAATGACAGACAGACACAAGTTATACTTCCCTATGTAAGCGGTATTACGGATAAAATAGGTAAACTTTTGAAGAAGTCAAATATTAAGCCTATATTTCGGTCCAACCAAAAATTAGGTCAATGTTTGACTTCAACAAAAGACAAAATACCCCTGAGTTCAGAAGGCGTATATAAAATACCCTGCTCCTGTGGTACGGTTTACATAGGTGAAACTAAGAGAAAAATTTCTACAAGACTTCAAGAGCATGAGCGCAATATAAGAAAGAAACAAATTTCCTTATCGGCAGTAGCCGAACATGTACATGAAACAGGTCATAAAATCAATTTGTCTGAAACAAAACAAATATTAACAGAAAACAAAAAAATGCCAAGGAAGATACGGGAATCGATAGAAATCATCAAGCATCCTAACAATATCAATCGGGACACTGGTTACCACTTACCTGCAATATGGAAGTCTTTGATAGGAAAAACCTCGTCACCGGTGAATAACCACAACTCGTCATAAATAGTGACACAAGTTGATTCGAAACTTAGTTTCAGATTAATCCCTGAAGATGTCTCTAGTAGTAAGAGACGAAACGTCGGAAAGTGAAAATCCATTAACACGGTCTAAACCCGAAAGTGAAAGTTCTTTATGTCGTGATTATATTGAGTATCATGGGTAGTAACTATGCTATAGGGTGTGTCATAGAAAAAACTCCGTATTGTGATGTCAGGAAAAACTTGAAGAAGAAGAAGAAGAAGAATGACTTTATTTAAAAACAGCTTCGTGAGCGATTTTAATTTTTGTCAAAAACTGTTTGGCTTACTATAAACTTAACTCTCAGTTGAAGGAGCTTTGATGTCAAATCCACAAAGGTAGAAAATAAATATGTGTAAGGACAGAAATTTTTAATTTTAAACAAAATTATAAAAATATTAATTTATTATTCCATCAATCTATTTTCTAATCATCGTACAGAGTGATATTGGTAGACTGACAGTTTCGGGCTGCTGGCCCTCTTCAGTACCAAGAGTCAACTCTGCACGCTGATTAAGAAAACGTTTTTAGACTTTATTCGCAAAAGGAATATAGTCATTAGATTGATGTAGACTTGTGCGCCATCTATTGCTAGATGTAGACAACTACTCATACCTCTCCTTGTCTGAAGACTTTGAATGGTAGCAAGTTGAAGATTTGTGTGTCTCAAGCACATAGTACCACTAACGTGTGGTTAGACGTAGAATTAGTAAGGACAGAAATTTTTATTTTAAACAAAATTATAAAAATATTAATTTATTATTCCATCAATCTATTTTCTAATCATCGTACAGAGTGATATTGGTAGACTGGCAGTTTCGGGCTGCTGGTCCTCTTCAGTACCAAGAGTCAACTCTGCACGCTGATTAGGAAAACGTTTTTAGACTTTATTCGCAAAAGGAATATAGTCATTAGATTGATGTAGACTTGTGCGCCATCTATTGCTAGATGTAGACAACTACTAGCCGAAACTGTCAGTCTACCAATATCACTGTACGATGATTAGAAAATAGATTGATGGAATAATATAATAAATATGTGGTTAAATGTCATGTATTTCGTTGGTTGCAATCGCACGAACGTGAAAGCTAGACTTTTTTAGACCGGCTAGATTGTAAGTACTAGTAAAAACGTTGGATTTAAAACTAAATCTTCTTGCTCTAAACCTATGATGAGAAACAATGATTTTAAGTAGCTCGGAAAACAAGTTGAAAGCAATTAAAAGCTAACTAATTTACTTAGTTGTTTCGTTTTCAACCTTCCAAACACCGAGCAAATAAACATACCGCTTAAGTGTACAATTGAAGTGTAACGAAACTATTTTAGGCGAAATTTTTTCTTTAAATAGAGCGCCTGTTTACTTTTGTTAACTGGATGCATGTACCGGCAAGTTCAAGAAACACTATCAAAAATTTTTTAACCTCTTCAGGGACGATTTTTTTGTTTAAATTAATTTAATGGCAAAAGTTAAAAATGTTTGTTATTGTCAAAACAGGCAAACAACTGAAGATGTGTGAATCTTGTCTATTGGATGTTGCTTGTGGTTGAAAACAAAGCAAATGGCAACAGCAATAGCCATTGAGCAATAAGGAATTCGGTCATTTTCATTTTGCGGAATTTATTTTTAAACGTACACATATGTGGCTATGTCCCTAAAGAGGTTAAACTTAAAAGGTTGGTTTAGTCAATAATTATTATAATTGTTAACCGCTGGGGTGTTTTATCGAAGGACCTTTGTGACGCGAGGCAAAAGGGACTTACTTGTATTGTTCCAGGTGTCTTCTTGTACTTGGGACCAAGATGTTGTTTCCTCGGAGAAATGGCGTATTTGCAACTCGTTCTACGCGAAATGTTATTTATTGGATGTATTTTCCATAACGTAATTCATTACGAATAACTATTGCTATTTTTGTTCTTTGGAAGTGATAGTGGCGTTAGTATCGCGCCCCTGACGAATTTAACGTATTGTCCGGACCGTACTGTTTTACGTACTCATTCAAATTACACTGAAATATCGCCTCAAGCCAGCAACTTCAGGTAGTACGTCATGCGCATGAAACCTTATATTTGTCCGCCTAAGGAACTTATCAAAATCTACTATATACAGGATGAAAACTAAACAATAATTAACAATAAACTAACTAACAATTTGACCCTCAGTCATGTACGAGGTCAGGAAAATGTTGATAATTATAATCATATGCAACACTGGATAGATGTACCTAAAATGAGGCACTCTAAACTCTTTCTAGGGAAATAACGGGCACAATAACTGGACACTGCTTACTTAACAAGCACCGATACAAGATGAGGAAGACTACAAGCCCCGTGTACAGGTGATGTGGGGAAGGGGACGAAGAACCTTACCACCTCATAAGTACCGTGTATACTTTATGAACTGGCACCTCTGTGGAATGTGAAAAATTCAAGGTCACCTATACTTTACATGCTATATTTTACCTCTTCTCTTCCCCTTGCCTCAGCTCACAGGTGCCAGTTAGTATTGTGACTACTATCTTCGGGATGACTGAAACTGAACGAGATCATGAAGCAGGGATGGCATGAGGAAGTCTTTGCGGATAACATAAAGGTTCCTAGAAACCAAGTGTTAGGGGCTGTGTAACCCGTACTGTAATAACTAAACTAAACTAAGAATTTGATAAATTAAATATTAGATTTATTTGTCACATTTAATTTCAATGGTTAAATTTTTAGTTTCATATAATATATTATATTTTATGCATTTTCCATCTTAAAAGCTTTAAATCACTAATATTCATAAATTTTAATTTATTTAATTGAATCTTGGTATTAAAAAAAGGCCACTGAAAACTAATTTAAACACTTATTTATTAAATATATTTACAGTAAAGAATTACGGAAATCAAAACATCAAAAGTACAGCGTTGTCAAAGTTTATTAGAAACCGATAGGAAATTGTTTTTTTACGGGTGGTTATTTTATTTCTTTTCAGTTGAAAACTAAACTTTTTAAACAAAAACAGCAATGATCTTTATTTAAATGCTAATATATGTGATATTTTATTGGAATAATCTCAAGCATAAAATATCCCTCGAGCAAAGTTTAGACTTGGCAACATTCGCGAACAAGTGAACATCGTGGATTTAAAAAGCGCGGCAAATTTGAGATTTAAATTTTTGATTATAGTTGTAAAGTAATATTGTTGTTTAGTTCCTAAATTTTTAATTTAAACATGAAACAACATAAAACATTGTAAAATTATATACTTCCTTATTTTTTTAGTGAAATAGTCTTTCAAAATACCATTCGTGCATGTTGAATTATACATAATTTTTTTACTGTATATAAAAAAATATTTTGCTTAAGAAAATTGTTTTCGTGCATTTTTCGTCAAAATTTTATAACACAAAAAATGCACTCAAACAATTGCCAAGCAAAATATTTTTTTAATACAGTAAAAAAATTATCGATAATTCAACATTCACTTATGATATTACTAAATAGAAAATTTTCAAAATGGGAAAGCAAAATTAACAATGGAGGGTATTTTTCTAGAAAAATCTGGATTAGCTGTTCTTTTTCACACGGCAATTAATTATTTTTATCAAAGACACTTTTCAAGTCAACACAAATTTTGTTTATGTCACTAAAATAGATTTTTATCACTGAAATACACATGTTTAGATTTATTATTATTTAGGATGAAACAAACTTCTAGATTTCCTGATAAAAACTTTTGTGTATTTATGTTTTTCTACAACAATCTAGTAACATAAGACATATATCATTAAAAAATTTAATTTGGAAAAAAAAACAATCCGTGAAGAAATGTAATGGTTCGGATTCCATAGTATGATTTTCACAGTGGATGATATATTGCGTTTTCTCTCGATAAAATTCCCAAAATATAATTGAAGTCATTAGAAATGATCTTTAAAATAAAAGTATTTTTTCTTCAAGCGTACTAAAATGTTCATATTTTATAACTGAACACACTAGTTAGAAGTGATCTATTTTTTTACAGTAAAAAAATGACTTCATTGTTATACGCCGTAAAAAAAGTTAGTTAGCAAAACCACCACTGGCAGCACTCTTTGACTTTGATGACAGCCATACTTCAAACTTGTTTGTTTGTTATGCAAACAAGTGGTTGGCTCGAGATTCTGTGCAAAAACCTCGTGTGAAATTGATTAAAAATGATTGAAGAAGAATATATGGTTTATACACCTACAAATCTCTCCGAAATTGCAAATGCTACATTAGACAAGTTACCATCGAATCGCGAAAAGTGTACGATATAGCCTACGAAAAAAATTTAAAATGAGCTAAGGAAGGTTTAAGTTTATTTCGAAAGGGTTTTATTGGCCTATTTTATTAAAAAAAAACATACTTTATTACTGAATAAATTAAATTCAAAAAATAAATTTTAAAAAAATATATAGGATGCTTGAAGAAAAAATAATATGTTTCACTCAGAGGAAAAGTGCTTTTTTTACTCCTCTGTAGTTTCCGGACTCCGCTTCGTCCGTAAATTCTACCGACTAGTAAAAAAAGCTTCACTTTTCCTCTTAGTAAAGCAATATACTATTTTCGTGAGAAAAATCCGACAATTCGACTTTTCCCAGAATTTTTTGTCTAATTCCTTTTTTGGCGATTTTATAAAATTTGAATTATACTCTTCTAGCGCTTTATGCGCTGTGTAGAGTATACTAATAATAAAAAAAATGTTTTTCTATTTTGCAACTCTTATAAGCTCATAATCACACGCATTTTGCGTGTTCTTATAGGCCCATAAGAGGTCTCTACTGTTTTTTCTTTTGGGTTGGCAACAGAGAAAAGCCTATCGCTTGAAGTTTTCTGTGCAAATGTCAATGTCACTTTAAAGTTTAATTTTGTACAAAATTTTGTGTTTAGGTTATTTTTTACCGTGTTGAAACTGTGTCTTGAAAATTGAAAAAGAAAAGAGATGACTATAAAATATATCAAAATATAATTTGTTCTTGGAATTTTAAACATGGTGTAAACTGTAATGCCAACCCGAAACAAAAATCCCTAAATCAGTCATCAATTTAAATGTAAGTTTTTTTTTATTTTAGAGCAAAATAGAAAAAATTGTATAAAGCACTCCTCTTATAACACGTTTTTAGCGCACGAGTACAAGTTTAGAAAACGAGCCGCTTGCGGCGAGATAACACAGCCACACAAAATTAAAAAAGTTGCATCACCGACGGACTTGACTACTCAATTCCCATGTATTTTGAGCCGCTGAATCCGAATCTAAGGTCGAAATTTAAAAGTTACCTCTCATTTTTACCATAACCTCAAAAAACATATATATTCATTGCGAAAAGTATGTTGTTGCTGTAACTAAAAGTCCGATCAAAAAAAGTTTTTTACATAAAGATTTTTATTTGTTTGAGGGAAATTAAATAACAGTACTTAAAAAAACAAAGTTGACTTTGAAATGACCTTGAAAACGTAAATATTCGTAAAAAATAAATACGCCATTTTGTTTCCACCATTAAAATAAACAAATTTTGTCCGACATTTTTTTTTCTAAAATGCATAGTATTCGAGATATTTGAAAGTTTCAGGTTAAAAAAAAACACCCGGTATATTCTACTTTCAATAAGTCTTTCATCTCATAATCTATAGGTACCGTGATCCTGCATTTTAACTTCGTATTATTCTTCTTTTGTCATTCTTCTCACACTACATTTTGAATGACAATTTTTTGGTAAGTCTTTTTATAAAGATTAAGTAATACCCAATAAAAAGAATAAAGATTTCCGTTTAAGCAAAGCGCTTGCAACCTCAAGAGAATGTTTAAAAAATATAAATAGTTTTATTGCAAGAAAGTTAGATTCGAAAATTGGTGCCTCATAAAATGCAAATGGATTTGTTATGTTTCTTATAATGGCTATTATATAAGTTAAAGGGGATATAATCGTCCCCTTCTGTCCGGTATATCCCGTACGCCGCTGGGTATAATCTCGACGTCATATTATAAAATGCAAATCACTGTGTGAAGAGCGAAATAAAAGGAACTTTTTTACCCCGTCTGTGTTTTTTTTATTGTCCTGAAATTCAAGTTTTTCGAGTAAATATAGCCGATGCTTTTATGTTTTGATAAAGGGAAAATGCAGGAAAAACACTAATGTGAATTCAAATTTTCCACAAATGTTATTATATTACAAAAATACATTATTAATTTTTAATTAACGTCCCGTATACATTTTACATAGATACAGTATACAGTATAGGAACAGGCTCTCTTAAAACCTTCTTCTAGAGAATTTAGACTGCACTCTAAATTTGTCCGTTAATCTTTCAGTAGTATTAACTGTAATAATTAAAGCAAATTCACCATGTCAGAATGGGAATTTACAATATTTATTAAATTAGTCTCAATATTACTCGGTTTAGTAAAATCTCAGCTCTTTTCCTGTCGGTACAATAATTTTGCATTAAAATTTATGCATGTGGTCCAAAAACCCGATACTTTTACAGACAGTCCCGAAAATTACAATAATTATAGCTTACATTCTACAAAAGCTAGCAGTAAAATTACCAAAATAAAAATTCACATTTATCAGATAACAGTGAATTTACAGTACTGATTTAAATTTACCACTTTCTTTGTTGGTAACATATCGACACTCCAAGCAACAAGGACGTAACTCAAGTTAGACCCATTTTGAGTTATACTCATAGGTAAACGCCTTGAAAAAAGACACACATGGTGGTACTACTCAGATTTCTCCACAGGCCATTTTAACCAAAAGTCTACCTAAAATCACTAAAGTAAAAAATTTTAAACTTGAATATTATCAGAAACAAACAATAAATAAACAATAAATACTTATACAGTTAAATAGAGAATTTTATAAGCTTTCAAATGACGTATCGCATGGCTTCCTTTTCCACTTAAATCATTTACCCACCCTTAAATAACAAAAAAAATATTTTAGAAATTTAGCTGTCGTGAAAAATGACAATATATGAGTTACGGCTTTGTTGCTTGGGGGTATCGATATGACCTACTTTATTTGCTGTGAATTACCATATTTTCATTTACAGTGTGGAGTACCCTCAAATATTATACTAAAATAGTTGAAATTAAGGGCATATCCACAGGCTCGCGTAACATAACAATGCGATTCTGTGATTGGCTTGATGTGCCGCCATGTATCTTATAAGCCAATCACGGCATCGCATTCTTATGTTTTATGTTCTTATACAAGCTTCTGGATAGGCCTTAAATCGTGAATATTGCTGTTAATTTGGAAACGAAAAATATGTGAAGATAATTTTTTATGAATTTTAAAGATGCAGACATCACTACAGAGTGCACTCAAGTAAGGCGTAAGAATAATACATATTAGGGTGACCCACCAAAATTTTAAATTGAAAAATTTGGAGGTTTCACCCCTTAAATTTGTTCATTGGGGTAAGAGTATCATCTCTGATTTTTTCCAGAATTTTTGAAAAAAAATCTAGAGGTCGCTCACAGCTATATTTTTAAAAAATATATGTTTCTTTAATTTTTTATTTTTTTCAAGGCAGAAGGATTTTTTATTTTAATTTTTTTAACACGGCACGGTATAAAGCGATAGTAAATGGATAACCTCAAAAAAAATCAGAATGTTTTCTTTCAAAATAGTGGAGCTGTTCCCTTTTAAGTAATATACATTGCTTCAATTTAGGTGTAATGACAGGCACAAAAAAAATTCTTTGTCTTAAAATATTGTGCTGGGAGCCCAGTATGTCCCCACATAAAAACCGATATAATTTTTTTTATTGGATATACAGGGTGTCCAGAAAAAAATAATATATATATTTTTTTAGCGTTTTTGAAAGATACATTCGGATTTTAGGAAATTTAATTTCATTTTTTTAGGTTTTTTTTTTGTCTCTATGCTAATTCTGATATATACAAACATAAAATGTGTAGTAATTTTTTTATTGGATGTATATATTTTAATTTTTTTTCATTGGCATCTTTTATATTCAATAAAAAAAAATACTAGAGATTTTATGTATGTATATTTCGGAATTTATCTAAAGACAAAAAACCTTGAAAATTAAAACTATATCGCCTAAAAACCGCATTTATCTCCAAAAAATATATAAATTATTTTTTTCTGGATAACCCGTATTTTCAATAAAAAGAATTATAGTGGCTTTTATGTGGGGACGTACTACGTACTGGGCTACACGCACAATGTTTTAAGTAAATCAAAAAAAAAATTGTGCCTGTCATTACGCCTAAAGTGAAAAAATGTAGTGAATTTTCAAACTTAAAAGGGCACAGCTCCACCATTTTGAAAGAAAATTCTCTGATTTTTTTTAGGCTATCCATATACTATCCCTTTTAACAGTGCCGTGTTAAAAAGATTCAAATAAAAAATCCACCGTCCTTAAAAAAAGTTAAGAAGCTTAAGAAACATATCTTTTTAAAAAATGGCTGTGAATGACCTCTAGATTTTTTTCAAAAATTCTGAAAAAATTCAGGAATTATACTTTTACTCCAATGAACAAATTTAAGGGACGAGACCTCCAAATTTTTCAATTTTAAATTTTGGTGGGTCACCCTAATACATATTGAGCTGGCTAATTATCAGGAAGGCATACACTGTAAAAACTGCATGTGAAATAATGTAAAAATACATGAATTTACATAGTACGGAATAGTAAATTTACTATTCTGGACTATGCATAATTCATGAATTTATGTAAAAGAATGTAAAAGAATGTGAAAGAATGTAAAAGAATGTAAAAGAATGTAAAAGAATGTAAAAGAATGTAAAATAATGTAAAAGAATGTAAAATAATGTAAAAAAATATATTTACATTGATTTACATATTTTTACATGATTTTACAATGTCGGGCTATGTTATTTTAAGACGCGCGTGCGCTTTGGACAATAACCAAGAAGGGGTCGCATCATGAGACGGACCGTTTAATATTGTTATTGTTAGAGAGATAGCGACGCATGCTGCTAGGTTAAAGTGTAAAAAGTGTAAAAAAAGGTAAATATTATTTATGTACGATATTTAAATGCTTTATTTGTGGCCTAAAATTTACGTTCATTATAAATTACGATCTTTATCAGCCAATAGATCTTTAAAGAATGATGTAAGCAGTTTATACTCGTATTAAGGGTGAAAATCGTTTGTTTTATTGAGTCCAAATGAACTTTACGCTACGATATTTCCAAAAAGCTTTGACACAGAGTCTTATAATTTGGAACAAACATTTTCTAAGTAGTAAATATTTTTTTTCAAATTTCCAAACCATTCTGGACTATGTAATTTTTAGCATTCCGGTCTATACAAAATATTGCCATTTTGGACTATGTAATTTTTAGGGTTCCGGTCTATGTAAAATATTACCATTCTGGACTATGTAATTTTTAGCGTTCCGGTATATGCAAAATATTACCATTATGGACTATGTAATTTTTACCATTCCGGTCTATGGCAACATATTACCATTTACGGACTATGTAATTGAATGTAATTTATTTTTACCGTGTAGGCCATGAATAAAGAGATAGAGAGAAAAACTTCACTACTAACGGCAGTATAGACGTCGTTACGAAATTTCAACTACTAACGGCATTATAGACGACGTCACGAAATTGTCTAGAGATCTGACATTCTATTTGCTTAGAGATAACTTACAGTGGAACTTCAGACTGGGCGCCAAATTCCAAACTTTTTTTTACCAATTTTTTAGCGAATCAAATGTCTTTTGAAGAAAGAGTAATGGATGTCTTTCGGCTGCGGCAATTCGCAACATTTGCTATACACGGTTTCCTAAAATAAATATATTATTGTTCATTAATCTGGTTAAGTAGGTAGTTATTATGATATTGTTAATTAATCTTTCGTTAATTATACGTAAAATCCGTCATAAAATGTACCAAAATAACTACCATATCTTGTAACAGTTATTGTTAAGTAGAGCATGCTAAAAATATCAAAAATAGGACTACTTAAAATGTTTTTGGTTTTGTTACCAGTATTTATTTATACAGGATGATCAGTTACGGCTATGCCAAAATTTAAGAGGTGATTCTACATTTACAAATATCAAAAAAAGTTCCTATAAAGGTTGGTCCGGAAATGAGCCCTAAGTGAGCTACGGCCCTTTGATGATGACATATTAAATGGGGAACAAAAAAAAAAGCATCAATAAAATTTTAATGCTGCAGGGTGATTCTTTATTTAAAACTGAGCAAAAAAGCATTCTTCACCAAAACACCTAAATTTAATATTAAAGGAGTAATGACAAAATATAACTTCCATTTTTTTTTGAAAACGGTTGCTCTTACAGTGTTACACTAATGACATTTTTTATGTATGTTTACCCAAGGAACCTATATTTTTTACAAAAAATCAAAAAAACGTACACATAAAAAGGTTTGGGGCAAAAATGTGTTAAGCGTAACATATTTTGTCTGTCTAGGCACGCCTCTGAATAAATCCAAAAAAATTAATTAACATAAACTTATTGCCATTACTAATACTAGTATACATGCAAAAGCTTGTCGCTCTAACTTAAAGGGTACCAGAGTTATTAATTAAAAACCTTATTTTTATTACAGTTTTAAAGGGCCGGGAGCTACGGCTCATTTCCGGACCAACCTTTATAGGAACTTTTTTATATTTTTGGATGTAGAATCATCTTAATTTTGGCATGTCAGTTATTGATCACCCTGTATAAGTTTCGGGATGCCTTGGTTATTACACTGGTTATATGATTAATTATAATTAATTACACCGCCCTGCAAAATAAAAAAAATCAGGAGTTCTAATGAAGGCTATGGTGTTCTTATGTATTTTTTAACGCCGAAACCGAAACTGATATTTAAAAAAATCGTGGATCGTCAAAATCTTAAGATAAAGCGAACAATGGGTTTTTTGTATGCTATCAGGACCAAAAAAAAAATCCCCAGGATTTCAAAAAAAAAAAAAATATGGAAATATTGCTTAAAAATGATTCATGCCGTTAGGTACTTGTAGATTTTAAATATCTACTGCTGTAAAAAATTAACTAGGGTTAATTTTTTACAGGCCCACAAATCAAGACTTGGCACTTGGCACCGGGAACAAAGTGCGGACCACAAATATGATAAAAAGTAAGTTTTCATATTTTTCTTTCAAAAATTCTTAGAGATCATTCTGTAGCATGTATGAGGATGTCTATCGAAATTTTTATTTAACAAGCCGGTTTTTAGTGCCATAAACATTCCAAATAAATAATTTCGTGCAAAAAAAAATTACCAAAATTTGTATTTTTAATATAAAAGTTGTCACAAAGTGAAATTTTTTGACATCTCATGCAGATTTGTGAATAATTTTCTGATTGGTCGAAAGTTTTCCTCTCTCTCTTTCAATCAGTGCTTTAACTTTAGACTTACAGATCCGAAATACCAACTATTTATAATATTAGTATACAGGTTTATTCAGAAATAAGTTCGAGACATTTAAGAGGTGATTCTACGTTAAAAAATATGAAAAAAGTTCCTATAAAGGTGACCGCCCAGCTATATTTTTAGATAGCAGCGGATTGGATTCTGCCCAGCAATATTTTTAGATAGCAGGAATTGGGAGTGGAACTGCCCAGCAATCTTTTTAGGTAGCGGCCCATTGGTTTGTGCCCCGCAATATTTTTAGATAGCACCAGCTAGGATTGGACTACCCAGCAGTTTTTTTAGATAGCAGTCCGGAAATGAAAGGGTTACAAAAAAATATATGTAAATTCAACAAAGCTCTTTTACTCTGGCATAAGTGTCCCTCTACTGCTAGATGGCAAAAATACATATTGTTTTTAGAAATTAAAAAAAAACAAATTAGGCATAAATTTAACTCAATATTATAAAATCAATAGGTAACTGGCAGTGCTATAAAATATATAAAAGCTGAAAGAAAAAAACACATATATACTGATAATAACAATAAAAATAATAATTATAATAATAATTCCTGAAAAAATATCTGAAACAAAATATACCTGAAACCAAAACATTTAAAAAAATAATAAAGCACAGAAACATAGATAAAGGGGTTGGCAAAATTCCGATAAATAAATAAATCTGTTTAAAACATATATTAATAACATTGCCAGTACCTTACAAAAAAATAGACATGCTTGTTCTATAATTTTGCATGAAAACGATGATTATAATTTCCTAGATAAAATAAGCTTTTCCTACTACAAGATAATATCTACTTCGAGACATATAACTAAAATTCATGTACTAAAACTTTCGGAAAAATATATCATTCGATATGATCAGACGCGGACCGCGTAACCAGATAAAATTTACATTTAGAACATTTGCAAAATGTTTATAACGTGTGTACATGTGAAATATATATAACATAAAACCATCAAAAACTTATATTTAATTAAAATTTACACGAAAATCATACCTGATTTAATTTCACAATAACACAACTTGATTTAATTTCACAACACACAACCGCACTCTTCGCCCGTAGTCCCCGCACTCTGACTGACTGAAGCGACGCTAACAAACGAAAACATTCCACCTTAAACGCGCCTCTCAAGTGGGGTTAGCGATCTTCCTCGAATGCCAGGGTTGTATTAAGGTTGTTAAATTCAAAAATAATTTTGAATTTCAACTAGGGCTTTCTCAAAGTACAAAAGTTATTAATTAAAAACATTATTTTTAGCCGTAGGATTCATTTCCTGACCAACCATTATAGGAACTTTTTTTCATATTTTATACCGCTTTTCTTCTGTAATGTCTACCTGCTAAGACGTATTTCGTAAAACTTAGTTTAGAGCCAGAAACTATACTTCTGGCTTTTTACCCGGGATTTAAATTGGGTATTCTAATGTGACCTTCTTTCGCCTTCATTTAACCTTCACACCTCGTGTACAAAATGTTGTAAAACTACAAGAATTTGAAACTGTAGTGCAATTTAATACTTTGGAACCATTATCCGGACTGGATTTACTACATTGAATATTTTGTGGACCCCAGGGGTATTCTAATTTGGACCAAAGGCTGAAGCTGTGTGTTGTTGGATATTTCTGTCGTCCTGAGACATCAATGCTGGGATTGACCACTAAGGTGAAGTAAATTGTTACTATATTGAAGAAATATCGCTTCACGATATAAAATTCATTTAACTTGTTCTGCTTTTAAGTAATAATTTTCATATATATCAATTAATAACACAAATTGAAGAAATATCGCTTCTCGGTATTAAATTCATTTAACTTGTTCTGCTTTTAATTATTTTCATGTATATCAATTAATAATGTCTATTGGAGACCTCTTATGAAAGATTTAGTTAAGTAATCGTTTGATTTAAGTGATTTTGGGTATAAAATAATGTCTATTGGAGACCTCTTATTTAACTTTTAGTTAAGTGAAATCATAATTAAGATTATATTTAGAAAAGTTGTGATCTGAGTAATATAGGGTGATTTTTATAATATTTTTTATACTCATTTGAGTACTTTTGATAATTTTTATAATATTTTATATATTTTAATATATGAGTAATTTAATTTAAATCACTTTGTGTTTAATTTAATAACCACTGTCTAGGACAACTAATAACTATTTAGCAATCTCGGTTCTTATATTAAATATATCTCATATTTACTATATTACAGCAAACGAATCCCACATACCCCCACAGTCTTGTATTGTTCACCCCTGAGTCCGGTGCTTGCAACGGATAACCTCTAACTCTGAGATATACCACCCATAATCAGAACAATATATTAGCTGAACAGCACCAAAATCTGTGCTTTTCCTCCTAACAGGTAGTTTGGCTAGTATATTGCTTTTATAACGTAGCAAAAATTAAATTTCTCGAACTTATTTCTGAATAACCCTATCTGTAATGGGATGATCCTCTGGCTGTAAGACTTTCCCCCTTTTCTTAGTGTTGTGTTAGGATAGACTTTATCCGATACAGGGAAGTAAAAATTGTACATATTACAGAACTATAAATAAATTGCGAGATAAATGGAGCCTCTACAACTAGAATTATGAAACAAAAGACGTCTACCCTATCTCTATCTCATTTCGGCTACACTTTCCAGTCAAGCAAATAAATACTGTATTTGTTTTTCATACAACAAACACAGTATTTATTTGGTTGGCTGGAAAGTGTAGTACTGAGCGGCACGAACGAACATAGCTAATGCGAATTTGTAGAATAAGATAATTCTACTAAAATTTAGATGGTGCCAGTAATTTCTAAATAATAATAATATATTTTATACCGTAGGTTCACCTCTTAAATTTCTCAAACTTATTTCTGAATAACCCTATCTGTAATGGGATGATCCTCTGGCTGTAAGACTTTCCCCCTTTTCTTAGTGTTGTGTTAGGATAGACTTTATCCGATACAGGGAAGTAAAAATTGTACATATTACAGAACTATAAATAAATTGCGAGATAAATGGAGCTCTCTACAACTAGAATTATGAAACAAAAGACGTCTACCCTATCTCTATCTCATTTCGGCTACACTTTCCAGTCAAGCAAATAAATACTGTATTTGTTTTTCATACAACAAACACAGTATTTATTTGGTTGGCTGGAAAGTGTAGTACTGAGCGGCACGAACGAACATAGCTAATGCGAATTTGTAGAATAAGATAATTCTACTAAAATTTAGATGGTGCCAGTAATTTCTAAATAATAATAATATATTTTATACCGTAGGTTCACCTCTTAAATTTCTCAAACTTATTTCTGAATAACCCTATCTGTAATGGGATGATCCTCTGGCTGTAAGACTTTCCCCCTTTTCTTAGTGTTGTGTTAGGATAGACTTTATCCGATACAGGGAAGTAAAAATTGTACATATTACAGAACTATAAATAAATTGCGAGATAAATGGAGCTCTCTACAACTAGAATTATGAAACAAAAGACGTCTACCCTATCTCTATCTCATTTCGGCTACACTTTCCAGTCAAGCAAATAAATACTGTATTTGTTTTTCATACAACAAACACAGTATTTATTTGGTTGGCTGGAAAGTGTAGTACTGAGCGGCACGAACGAACATAGCTAATGCGAATCTGTAGAATAAGATAATTCTACTAAAATTTAGATGGTGCCAGTAATTTCTAAATAATAATAATATATTTTATACCGTAGGTTCACCTCTTAAATTTCTCGAACTTATTTCTGAATAACCCTATCTGTAATGGGATGATCCTCTGGCTGTAAGACTTTCCCCCTTTTCTTGTTTTAGGATAGACTTTATCCGATACAGGGAAGTAAAAATTGTACATATTACAGAACTATAAATAAATTGCGAGATAAATGGAGCTCTCTACAACTAGAATTATGAAACAAAAGACGTCTACCCTATCTCTATCTCATTTCGGCTACACTTTCCAGTCAAGCAAATAAATACTGTATTTGTTTTTCATACAACAAACACAGTATTTATTTGGTTGGCTGGAAAGTGTAGTACTGAGCGGCACGAACGAACATAGCTAATGCGAATTTGTAGAATAAGATAATTCTACTAAAATTTAGATGGCGCCAGTAATTTCTTTAATAAAAATAATATAGTTACACTTTTCGCCCGGCCAAGTAAATATTGTATTTGTTCAACAAAGAACAAACACAGAATTTGTTTGGTTGGGGGAAGTGGGAGTGTATGTATGTCTTCTATCCTTTTTAGGTAGAATTTTTGTCCCTGTCTAATCTAACGGGAGAAATCGCCATTGAAATTTAAAAGTATACATGGATACCGCCTATCGAAAAGGAACCAAGCGGCATTTTTAACGAAACTTTGTTAGACATGGGAATAGGTTCTTTATGCTTAGTACAACCTATTCCCATGCCTAAAACAATTTCGTTAAAAATGTCGCTTGGTTCCTTTTCGATAAGCGGTATCCACATGACGCACACAGGTAAAAAATACCAAAAAAAAAAAAGGGAAAAAATCATGAAGCGTCGAATGCTGAATATTTATAAACCTTATAGTGTCCTCTAAATGATTTAAATGCATTTTTTTGAAAATGTTTGCGGTCTTGCGTAAAAAATTAAATGTAAGTGTCACACTGCATAGCGGGTGGGCCATTTAAACGGTTAAAAGTCGATATCTCAGAAACCGTATAAGATAGGTTTTTGAAATTTGGTACTAAGCTTCAATATCAAGGGGGACACCTTTTTATCAAAGCAGATTTTTTTTCATCCACACCCTTAGGCGAGAGAGGGGGTAACTTAAAAAATTTAAAGGGAATGGAGGTGTTTTTTATTCAGATTCAAATTCAGTATAAAAAATTACATAATTGACCGAAAAAGTTTTTTTTTTCAACCTCAAATTAGGCTGCTAAAAAAACTAAAATAAAAAAAAAACACCATTTAAAAAATGAATGAATATTTTAGTAGTTTTCTATTGTTTAGGTTTATTTAATTGTTTTAACTAAAAATATACAAAAGAAATCAATCTGAATGGCGATTTCTCCCGTTAGATTAGACAGGGACAAAAGTTCTACCCAAAAAGGATAGAAGACATACATACACTCCCACTTCCACCCAACCAAACAAATTCTGTATTTGTTCTTTGTTGAACAAATACAATATTTACTTGGCTGGGCGAAAAGTGTAAATCAATTATTTTTATTAAAGAAATTACTGGCGCCATCTAGATTTTAGTAGAATTATCTTATTCTACAGATTCACATTAGCTATGTTCGTTCGTGCCGCTCACTGCTACACTTTCCGGCCAACCAAATAAATACTGTATTTGTTGTATGAAAAACAAATACAGTATTTATTTGGTTGGCTGGAAAGTGTAGCACCAATGAGATAGAGATAGGGTAGACGTCTTTTGTTTCATAATTCTAGTTGTAGAGAGCTCCATTGTTTCCAAAAATTTAATTTTTTTTACCTGACGCGTCCGGACATGGAGATAATACCTTTCTATGATTTAATACCCCATATTTGTACTTTATTTTAAAATTTAAAAAAATGCAGCCTTAAAAAAAATTAAGTGTAAGATATTGTATATGCAATGTGCCACTTAAATTTAATTTTTTAAGCAAGACCGCAGACATTTTCAAAAAAATGTTTAGAGGACACTATAAGGTTTATAAATATTCAACTTTCGACGCTCATGATTTTTTTTTAATTTTCTACCTGTGTGTGACGTATGAAATAAATATCAATTTGTATTTTCAGGGGTAATATCATAAGTGATACTAGGTTAGGTATCCGTGGTTTTTTACATAAATTTCACGAATATTAAGCCCAATGACGAAAATGCAACGACTGCTTTAGCAGTAGTTGCATTTTCCAAAAATTAGGATTAATATAAGTCAAATTTGAAAAAAAGCACCGGTATCTAACCTAGTATCACGAATTGATATTTAGGAAGAGAATATAATTTATATTTAATACACATACTTCTTAATTATAACGTATTAATCCACAAATAAATTGTATTTTATAAATTAAAAAGCAAACAATAAGCACGATTTTAGATTAGAGAAAAGGGGTAAAAAACCATCGTAGGGGTAGGGGTAAAAAACCATCGTAGGGGTAGGGGTAAAAAACCATCGTAGGGGTAAGGTATTTTCACTTATCAGTACAGCATACTACATATAGATAAATTATATTCTCGTTATATTATTTTCAAAGAAGAGCTAAAAGGATATTCATATTTTGTCGAATCCTTTAGCAACTTTTATATTCCATATTTTTGCTTACATTTGTTTGTGTCAGTTTAACCTCATGTCATTACCATTTTCACTTGAATATCTGTGATATTATATCACAAACAAATACCGATATTTTTCTATATATACAGGGCGAGTCAAACAAGGGCTGAATTTTATAATTGTACACTAAACCAAACATGTACATAAAAAACATTTTTTATTATAATCTGCTATGATAGCAATGCAAAGTTTATTACAAAAATGAAAAATATATTTATTTTACATCGGCACTTAGTGCTACTAAGAGTGCCGATGTATTGAAATCTTCGCCGAAAAGTCAAAATCTTTGACCACGTTTTTTTCACATTTCGTAGAAATCAGTAAAAAAATTTTTGCGTCCGTCTGTCTGTCTGTCTGGGCGTAAACTCTCTAACTCCATTTCTACATGAGATATCGACTTGCGGTTTTTTGCATATTGTTTCTTATCGTAGTCCGAAGAGCTGATTAGATTTTGGGGGTAAACGATTGGGGGTAAGGCAATTATTATTGTATTTGGTTAATTTAGCACTTATATAAAAGATTATTTTAAATTGGTCAAAAAATGTTATAAACAACGTTTTCCTAAAACGCATTGTTTTCGAGATATTGGCGTTTAAAGCAGTAAAAGGTTTTCTAGCATATCTCACATATTTACAACCCGATTTCAAAAAAATATATTTTAAATAAAAGCTCTTTTTAAGCCCTATAAAAATGTTATATACAGTTTTTTGCTAGAATATAATGTTTTAAAGATACAGAACTTAAAATCAAACAAAACACCTAGTTTGAAATTTGCAAACTAGATGGCTCTAGTGTACAATAGTGCCGATGTTTTGACAGGGTGCTTGCAACGTTTCATCTAATTTCAGTATGCAGTTGCATGTACAAGTTTTGGTTAAATTAGAGCTAAGGTATAGTTTGACACACGGATTTGTGGCTACGGGAAATATGTTTGGAATATGTTTGCAAGTGGGAGGCCCGTTGTAAGCACGCACGCCTTATAACGCTCTTGACGGAAAGAAGAGAGCGCGAATGATTCCTCCCCATAACGTCGGAGACTTTCTTTCATGCGGAGAACTATAAGTATTTCCTACTTTGAGTGCAAATACCTAATTCCAAATTTTATCATAAAATTAATTGCTCTTTTAGAGGGATTTGATCGGGACAAAGAGATCTATAACATTATGTTATTAACATCTACATATAACATTATTTTTTTAACATACCACAATTTTATGCAATTTTTTAAATCGTCATCCGTCAGATAGATTTAAAAAAAATACTCTGCCATGTCTTCGGCTCAAAATTTTTGAAGACAACATTTAAAATCAATAATAACACTAGTTTGCAAAATATTTTTTACCACCGTTAATTATTTTTTTTTTGTTTATTTGATATAAAACTTTATGGATATCCCCTAATGTGTTAAAAGAATAACTTGAACTTACATTTTTATAAAAACTGTATTATGGGGAAAAAAAGTTAAATCTATGTTGGCATCAGAAGCCTTTTACTCAATTGAAGAATTTAAAATGTTTAACTTTAGTAATAATCTGTAATTTTTTTAATATTCTTTAAATATCGTACAATGTATAGGTATATCATATTGACTTGTCCTATATCTGTAAAGATCTCAAGAATTAATAAAGTATTATTATTATTAAAAATTTTGTGAACTAGTATTATTTAAGACTGACTATAAAATGCAAAGAATTACACTGTTTACGCAGTTTTGTTTAATGTCTTTTTAAATAACATAATTTAAATTAAATTTTATTAGAAGGGATATTTCTTGAATTCGTGGAATTAATTCAAATTTGCATAGCTAAAATATCTTATACTGCAAAATAATATTTGTCCTTACTGCTACAAATTTTAAGTCTAATATTATTTTAAAAAGAGAATAAGAACGTGATAAAAGGCCGAAATAAAAACGAAAACATTTATTTATATAAAATACTAACAAACAAAACAAAAGTTTGTAGTTTCATTTTACAAAAGCGGAATATTAATAGGGATGTTAAAAAAAGTCCAAAATGATCAAAATTTGTGTTACGTAATACTTAACAATGTCTTAACATGCTTTAGGAATCCGCAATGCGGATATACAAACTTTTGAGCAATTTGATCTGAATAATACGTACTATTTTTAGTAATCGTTTCTCTGTGTGTACTATATGTGATTTTCTTAACCAAATTAACCGACAACCCTGTGTATAACAGTAATTTTCTAGAGTTTCCTAGCAGTCGCATTGTTCTGAATAAAAACAATTATTTAAACAACGTTTTCAACCATATTTATGGTAATAAATTCCGTAATGCATATTAATAACAAGCCGTGAAGATATGTAATGCACCGCATTCCATAATATACTCTTAACAGTAAATAGTATATTGCGTTTCCTCTTGATATACTTCCCACATGAGTACATGACAAAGAACTTTTACCACAAGAAGTAATTTCAGACCAATGTTTATGAAGGTGTCATCTTTTTGTTTGTTTATTTACTAAAAGAAACGCGAATTCAAGAATAATTCTCAAAATTATTTCTCACAGAAACTACATTTTCACTTTTGAAGTTGACATGGAGACACTCTAAGTAAAACTGAATAAATATGAATTTTTTCATGAGTAGGTCAATAGTTAAATTTATTTGACAAGGCTTTTAGCACAAAATATTTCTAAAGACAGCGACTATATTTAATTACTCCGACAAAAGAGTTTCAGTCTCATCAATTTGCAAGCTAATTACTATTCTTGACATCTGAAACGATCATTTTGACCATAAATTAGCTTTGTTTAAACAATTAAGATTGTGAGACAACTTTTAAGTTATACCGACCAGAATCACCGAAAAGGGGTCCGATCTAATGTAGAACAAACCGAACTTTGCCGAAGCAAATCTCTTGTGAAACCAGACTGATTTGCGCTATGATTAAAGCAATATTATTTTTAAAATTTTAACATCATATAAAATATTCGGATCATGACAATCGCATATTATGTTTATAGATATTTTTTGTATTGGCGGGTTTCTGACGATTTTTAACTTTTGAAAACTAAAATTTCTAGTATTGAGACTGCTAAGAGTATAACGATTCGTAGAAGCGGGTACGTTTCGTTGATTTAATGGACCATTTAATTTAATATTCAACTGCATTTTATTTTGGATAAATCACGAAATTATAGTGAAATTATTACTGCTATAAAATTCTGATTTGTTTTGCTAATTCAAAAATAGAAAACAACCTCAAGAACAACAATCATTAAAAATAAAATATACATATGGGTCATATAGGCTTTGGATCTGTAGTCCGACGCGCTACCCATTCATTCAATCAACCTTTTGTTTTTAAGTATAAAAATGTGGTTTTTTCCTTAATTAATATAAAATAAAATATTTAAATTTAAATGTGATTAAATATTTATAATTATTAAAAAGCACTTTTCCATCGAGTGAACCATACTATTTTTTCTTCAAGCAACCTATATATTTTTTTTAAATATTAAATTTTGAATTTAATTTATCGTACACTTTTCGCGATTTCGATGGTAACTTGTCTAATGTAGCATTTGCAATTTCGGAGAGATTTGTAGGTTTATAAACCATATATTCTTCTTCTATCATTTTTAATCAATTTCACACAAGGTTTTTGCACAGAATCTCGAGTCAACCACCTGTTTACATAATAAACAAACAAGTTTGAAGTATGGCTGTCATCAAAGTCAAAGAGTGCTGCCGCCAGTGGTGGTTTTGCTAACTAACTTTTTTTTACAGCGTACAACAATGGACTCATTTTTTTACTGTAAAAAAATAGATCACTTCTAACTAGTGTGTTCAGTTATAAAATATGAACATTTTAGTACTTGAAGAAAAAATTAACTTTTCTTAGCATACAATATAATAATAAGTTATAAACTTAATATCGACAGAACAATTTGTATTAATATTTTTTTAAATTTCTATCCGTGTGGACAGTCGAGACTAGAAGTTCCGTTTTTCGGGACTCGTGAAACCCTAGTAGCAAATAATAATTATATTATGACTTGATACCTAATTTAAAATGTGGTAAGCATAATGGAAGCAGCTTAATCGGTTTGGTTAACTCCATTAGGGCGTTACACAGGTATACCTACCCACTATTACCTACCTTTCAAGTTTAAGTGCCATATTTTTAGCAATTTAATTGGTAATTATCAAAAAGCATAATTTAATTACTCTATAATATACGACACTTTCACAGAAAATTTAATTAGGTAGGAATTTAAGGTTAGTTATGCAAAAATTAACAAAGTTAACGACAAATATAAGTAACTGTAGGTCTCTACTGCGCATGCTTGGTGAAAATTAACAAACATACTACCTATAAATATACGGTGTATTTAAAATAGGGTCCGAAATTGTAAGGTGTGATTCTACATCATAAAATATGACCAAAAGTTCCTATAAAGTTTATAGTATAAACATATGTCATAAGGGAGCTAAGCCCCTTTGAAAGTGAAAGCTAAAAAAATCGGTTTTTATTTATAACTCAGGAACCCTTTGAGATATAGCAACAAGGTTTTGCACGTGAACCAATTTTCATAAGGCCCATCTTCGTATCTTATTTTCATGTACTTATTTTAACCAGATGTGAGCGAAACGGGGGGGGGGGCTTATAAGTTTTTAGTGCCAAACTTCTTTCTGTGTAACTTTTTTTATTTTTATTTTTGGAATATGATTCCTTAGGTTAAAATACTTAAAAAATCGCATTTTTTAGTACAAAAAATTAAAACATCAAAACCTTAAACAAATTTAAAAAAATATATAAAGTCCAATAGAGAATTTTATTTGCTTTAAAATGATGTATCACACGATCCCTATTTCCATTTAAAAAAATCCACCACATGCCCACATTTTAAGAGCTAAAAGTATTAAATATATGCTAAAAGATAGTTTAAGTTGTCTAATTTTAGACGGTTTTCGCAGAACTTGATTATCTCTTTTATTTTTCGAGAAAATCGCTGGGTAAATAGAGTTGGGACACCCGGTATATAACATACAGCCGGGAGAAAATAATAAAATAAAAATATCACCAGCTCCTCGATTATAATAGCGTTACATTGTAACGCTGTTACACTCAAAGATGTAAATTTAGCTTTAATAATTATTTATGCTAAATTATAAACATGATTATTGGCAGCTAAAGAAAATAAACGAATTATACGCAGTCTGCGTGCAAAACCAGTTTACAGCATAATTTTAGTCAATTTATAATACTTTTATTGTTATTTAAATTAAAGTGTTGCTCTGGGTAGACCTAAGGTCTCAACTATACACAAGACAGCTTCAGGAAAAACAAGGTTTTTTCTTTCCAAAAAAGATTAAATCCCAAGTACAAATTTTTAAAATCTTTACAGGACTGAAGCACAACCGTAGCTTGTGGTGTCAACACCGAAGCGGGCCAAAACCGCAACCGACAAGCAAACAAATTGACTTAGGCTGGGTTTATTAAGTTGCAGTTAAATTTATCTGACACATAATAACCATAGCAACTCCAACCAAAATTCAGAATTTGCTCTTAATCTTTTAGATAAAGTTTTATCTAAAGTTTTAACTGTGCATTGATAAACTGGGCCTGAAGCGGACCTGAAACACCTCTTCACTTCTAACAACAACCGAACCGGATCTGAACTGGAACTGAAGCAGGTCGAAGATTTAAATATTCGTTTATTGCATTTAGAGTTAAAAGGTTAATAGAGTACCTTTGCGCTTTAGGTCTATTTTGGAAATATATAGACTAAATATAAAACGTTTGGAGGATTTTAGGCCCGCTTTAGATCCTATAAAAACTACGGAGGCGCTTCGGGTCCAGTGCGGTTTCAAAGAAATAGTACGGAACTGTTTTATGACCCCGCTTCGTTTCTGGTGCGATGCTATCTATTTTTATTCGGGATTAAACAATAGTGATTTGTTACATACGTTTTTATGTGTGCAACAGATTGATTTTGATCTATATATTGATTTTATCGTAAAAAACACTTAAAAAAAGACTTTGACGCATGCCTTAATAGCTATAATAATAATAATAATAATAATATCGTTTATTTCCAAAAAAAAATCTACTTCTTACACATAAATAATAAATATTTAGAGAAACATTGTCAGGAATAGTAAGAAAAAAAAATAAAATAATTAAAAATTAGACAGTCTAATTGTGCTTAAATTGCTGATTTAAATCTTCATATTCTCTTATTGTATAAGGTTCAATCTCACAAATGTGATCAAACAGATTTCTCTTAAAAATCCTTAAATTTTTACTTAAATTCTTTAATTCGCTTGGTAGGTCATTAAAGAATTTCATAGAAGAGTAGTACGAGCTCTTTTCAAAAGAAGTTAATCTATGTTTTGGAATATTATAGTCCAAAATTCTTTGCGATTTTGAAGCCGCTTCCTTAAATAAATATTGGTTTTTAAGAGAGAACAAAATTACATCGTATATGTACAAGCCCACAGCCGTAAGTAACCTGTTTGATTTAAAAACGCCCCTACAAGTTTCCCTGTATGATAGATTTAATATTGTCCTTATAGCTCGTTTTTGGCAAACAAGTATCGAATCCATTTCCTTAGTTTTACCCCAGAAGATAATGCCGTATCTCAAATGACTTTGGAAGTTAGAAAAGTAAATGGTCTTGAGCGTTTCAAAATCTAGGTACCTCCTTAGCACAAATAAGGAATATGTCACCTTATTCAACTTTCTCTGCAAATGATCCACATGCGTATCCCAGTTTAGATGTTCATCTAAGTGAATACCCAAGAACATTACATTATTTTCCAACGTTTTCTCGGAATTATTTATATTGATATTTATATTGATGGTTCCAATTGGCTGGTTTTGTAACTTGAACATTATATAGTTAGTTTTTTCTTCATTTAAAATAAGTTGATTTTTTTCAAGCCAATCTTTAACATTTTTTATAAGCAATTCCGTTTCACTTATTAAAGATTGGATATTGTTTGATTTTACCAGAAAGTTGGAATCATCAGCAAAACTTGTGAGGGTTTGATTTGTATTGCGTAGGGTCACATGTAGATCATTTACAAAGATGATGAACAGCAAGGGCCCCAGAATGCTACCCTGAGGTATCCCAACCTCAAGAAATTTTACAGACGACAAATATTTTATAAAATCTTCAGTAATCTGAACTTGTTGCATTCTATCTGCAAGGTAGGACCTCAGCCACTGTAATGCACGACCCCTGATGCCATACCTCTCCAGTTTTTCGAATAGAATATTATAATTTAGACAATCAAAGGCTTTTGTAAGATCCAACAGAATAGCTAATATTTGTTGTCTATTTTCGAACCCTTCAAAAATACTCTTCAGGAAGTCGTGCACCGCAGTTTCAATAGACCTACCCTGCAAATAACCATGTTGCGTGGCTGCAACTAACTTATATTTATTAAAGAAGCTTATAATTCTTTTGCTCATGGCAAGCTCAAATATTTTGGAAAAAGAGGGTAGTAAACTAATTGGTCTGTAATTCTTTATTAAGGTAGGGTCACCCTTTTTATATATGGGCAGCACAATGGCGCCCTTGAGTCTACTGGGAAATATTCCCTGTGCTAGGGAGTTATTGAGGATATGGGCTACAGGCTTGTACAACACATCTTTGCAATATTTGATAACACTTGTGGAGATTTCATCATTACCACAGCTCATCTTGCTTTTCAGTTGCTGGAAGAGACCCAAACACTCAGATTCAGTGACAGGTTCAATAAATATTGTGTTATTATTAAAAGGTATATCACTATCAAATTTAATATCGTTTTTATCATTTAATAGGTTCTTTACTGAGTTTATAGTATAATCGTTAAAATTTTCACATGTACTTTCTGGTTTTCCTAGTAATTGTAAATTGTTTTTTGTGTCTGCGGTACTTCTCATTTTTTTAATAATATTCCAGACTGTCTTTGACTTGTTTTGAGATACTTGAATCTGAGTGCTGAGTGATCTCTTTCTAGCCGCTGTCAGTGCTGCATCATAATCTTTTTTTGACTTTTTGTACATTACATTATAGTTAGGGTCATGTCTACTTAACACAAAATAAATATCAAGCTGGTTTTTATGAAACTGTACAGTCAGATCTTTTTTGTAGGATTTGACTTTATGCTTAATTTTTGTTTGTTTTTTTTGGAAAGCATTCATTGAATAGTGGTATGAGCGTGTTCATAAAAAGATTCCACTGCTCATCAACATTTTCATTTGAACATTCATAAACATTCTGCCAGTTTTGTTCAGCAAGTTTTTCTTTGAAAAGTTTTTTATTTTCCTCATTAAAATTTCTAGTTTGTATTTTTTTGGCAGGTTATTTTTTGCATAATATGTGAGTTTTACAAGTTTGTGATCTGAGATGTGTTTTTCAATAACTTCAGCTTGATATCCACTTACATTTGTTGGTATATTATCGATACACGTTTTAGATTTACAATTTATTCTAGTGCCCACTCTAGTTATAGATTTATGACAATAATCTAGGCCATAACTATGAATTATGGATAAAAATTCTACAGTACTGTTTGCACTTTCTAACAGGTTTATATTGAAATCTCCGGCTAGAAAAATATTGCAGTTTTCTGTGATGAGCTTACCAAGCAGCTTTTCTAATACTAGTAAAAATGTACTTACGTCTTTGTCTGGGTTGTATATGGATAATACTATACTTTTTTCTGATCGATGGTAAATCTCTACACTAGCAATTTCCACTACTCCATATATTGACATATCTTCCAAATCACTCCTACGTTTACACTGTACTTTTTTGTTGACATACACACTTACACCACCATGTTCGTTTAGTTTACGACAAAATTTGGATTTCAATGTAAAATTGTCAAAATTGTATTCCTGAAGTTGTGACTCTGTTTTCCAGTGTTCTTGCACGCACATACACACACACTCTGGATTTTCGGCTAATAGTTCGCGTAATGTGTCCATTTTATTACCCAGGGATTGGACATTTTGGGATAATATTATGTTTTTATCATTTTTATCAGTTTTGTTTATGTTATATAGCCTGTATATTGTATAGCCTGTAGCGAAATAAAATAACCAATATTTAATCGGTAATTATGTATTAAAATAGGATTTCATAAGTTAATCCAGACAGCGTAATTTGTGTTGCATATATAGAATATTCAAAATATGTCGTGTGACGTCACATTTGTGACGAAGGATCCGTTTCCCTTTCTTATCAATAGTGCCATTTTGTTCTAGCACTCATGTGCAACTGTGAAAAGTTAATTCATCCTCTGGATGGATCCTATATTTACAGATAATATTATTTTAAATAATATCTAAATGTAGCTGTCTGGTGTCTTAGGTAAGAATATTACTAATTTATAATTTAATTTTGTAACTAATTTTAAATTTTTGTATCTTAGCTTTTACCATGGTTTTGTGCACGATTTGTCAACACAAACCCTCTGAAATTGGTCTATAACTTGTCTAATAAAACTCTCCATTCACAAACCAGTTATTTCTATAAACCTACAACCCCTAAAGAGTCTTAAAAACAACAAGGCGTCCAATACCGGATTTTCATTTCTATATTTCAAAGTGGTTTTATTACAAGCCCTTGGAATGTAGATTTATTGGTAAAAAATCTCATTTTTTATTTGGCCCAACATTGTGTTGCAACAGTTCTATTGCGGCCTTTACTCTACTTGGGGCTGAACGGTTGTGTATGTGCAGTCTTTTAATTTGGGAAGAGTCAAAAGGCCAAAGATATTCGGTTAAAATATCTTTTCGATTCCGGTTTTGATGATATCTGATTTAATTTGATGTTCAGATAGAATGGGTTCGTTTAAATTGTTACTTCTTTTTAATGAAATTATTCTGTCTGCATTTTTTTAGAAAGTTGCCTTTTAATGTGTATACCTTATTTATTGAAAAGATTTTTTTTTTTTGAAAATTGTACAGAGATGAGGCAATTTTGTCCAATATTTGCTTATTTTTAAAGGATTCATTTTTGTTGATTTACAAGAGATTCACTATCAACGCTGATATACCAACTATTTTAGGTTATGCAATTTTTTTTTTCTATAAAAACTCAAAACACAGATCTCTTTGAAACAAAAGAATTGATTCCTTTGCCATTTTTGCTCTTAAGGCATATTAATTTAATTTTAGCCTAAATATATCATCAGATCTTGATATGAAATCTACATTCTCTTGCCAGTTAATTTTTCACCAAAGCATCATTATTGTTGTAACTTAGGTTGGTACTTTACAAAAACTCATATAACTTTTAAAAGACAATAATAAATTGTTATATTACTTTAAATTTGCCATTTATTTATATGAATAGAATCATTCGTTTAAGTAATTCTCATATTTATTTGGTTCAAAGAATTTGTTTTGTCAGTACAAGTACACGGTAAAAATAAATTACATTAAATTACATAGTCGGTAAATGGTAATATGTTGCCATAGACCGGAATGGTAAAAATTACATAGTCCATAATGGTAATATTTTGAATAGACCGGAACGGTAAAAATTACATAGTCCAGAATGGTAATATTTTGCAGTTGAAATTTGAAAAAAAATATTTACTACTTCGAAAATGTTTGTTCCAAATTACAAGTCTCTGTGTCAAAGCTTTTTTGAAATATCGTAGCGTAAAGTTCACTTGGTTTAATAAACCAAACGATTTGCACCCTTAATAAGAGTATAAACTGCTTACATCTTTCTTTAAAGATCTATTTGTTGATAAAGATCGTAATTTATAATGAACCTAAATTTTAGGCCACAAATAAACCATTTAAATATCGTACATATAATATTTTTACACTTTTAACACTTTAACCTAGCAGCATGCGTCGCTATCTCTCTAACAATAAAAATATTAAACGGTCCGTCTCATGATGCGACGCCTTCTTGGTTATTGTCCAAAGCTAACGCGCGTCTTAAAATAACATAGCCCGATATTGTAAAATCATGTAAAAATATGTATGTATGTATGTATATTTTTTTACATTATTTTACATTATTTTACATTCTTTTACATTATTTTACATTCTTTTACATTCTTTTACGTTCTTTTACATTATTTTACATTCTTTTACATAAATTCATGAATTATGCATAGTCCAGAATAGTAAATTTACTATTCCGTACTATGTAAATTCATGTATTTTTACATTATTTTACATGCTGTTTTTACAGTGTACGCCAAATCGTAAGAGAAATCAAATAAACTCATTGATTTGAATCAGGATAAGATTGTTTTTTTGTGTAAATATTAAAAATTGTTGCGGCTTTGCAAATTTTGTGTCTAGTTGCCATATGTGGAATACACGTAGCTACCAAATCTCTCCTTTTTTTTGCATTAAAATGCAAATAATGTTAACTAGAGTATCTGTACTGAAAGTACGGTACTTTATTTATTCTATAGGTACTAATAGTACTATTAAAAACATTATTATTGGACAAAACTAAACATGTATCTATTAAAAACTGCAAATGTAGTTGGTAAATTATTGTTATTATCGTAACAACTTGTTTTGTATAAGATTCTAGTTATAAATAAAATGGAAAATATAGCGTAGGTTCTAAATACCGTCAATGTAAAATAGTATACTATTGTAGTATATTATGCTCTTCACAGTATAAGAACTAGAAGAGTATTATAGAAGTGAGAATAGAAGAACTTTCCAATTTCCAAAATCCAGAAATTAGTATTAAAGCAAAAAGTTCTTACACCAATTCTGAACAGCCAAACCAACACAAGGTTCGATTAACAAATTTTCAGAAACTAATACACTAAAGTTTAGTTTTTTAAGGTATAGTTATTTTAAACCTTCCCGCTTGTAAACAATCTTGAAATTACCACAGCAACGTAAGATACGCATGCGTTGTAAGCGAAATGACTAGGCCCAATTTGCATAACCTTAAAACGTTGACGTGCCATTAACGAGAACAAAACATTGGTTTATTCATCTATATTATTGGAATAAAAGCGATTTTATAAGCAAATTTTGTTTCTACAGGATTACAAAAGTGTTTTTAGCAACAGCTTTATCAATTCTCTTTTTTTACATCAAAACATCATAAAAACAAAGTAACTAAACAAAAATTATAAATTTTGGTTATGTTGACGTTCAAAACAAGCCACATGCTTCAGTGTAAATCGGACTTTTTGGAGTAGTTAGCGGCAAATTTAAAATAACTATACCTTCGTATTCGTACCAATTTTGAAAAAAAAGTCCATTCACAAAAAAAACTTATAGGGGGTTAACTGTCAAGTTTACGGTCATATTTTGGTAACTTTTAAACGCCCCGACCAAGAAACATGAAATTTGGTATGGGTGGTCTGTGCGTCAAGACCAACCAATTTACCTGTCAAAATGTTTAGGTCATATTTTGCTGACTTTCAAACGTCGCGCCCTAGAAACATGAAATTCGGAATGGGTGCTCTTTGCAACCAGACCAATCGATACACCTGTTAAATGACAGTTAAACCCATATTTTGTGAACTTTTAAACACCTTGACGTAGAAGCATGAAAGAGAAAACGCAATAAGACATCCACTCTGAAGAATATACAATGGATTGCTAAGCATTACATATCTTTACGGCTTGTTATATCTAAAAAGAGAGATGGAAAGTTTCAAATGAAGATAACTTCGAGGATAACTCACCACACACTAAAAAATGAAGTGTAAAATTTTAAAATCGCTTTACACGTTCAAATCTTTTTAATTAGTTTCATTGTAAAATTTACCATTCTGTTCCAATAACACATTTTAATGCACCTTTGCATTGGTTCTAGATTAGAGCAGGGTTTGCTCCAGCGAGAAACGACATTACAGCGCCTAAAGGCGTATCCAGAAGCTTGCATAAGAACATAAAATATAAGAATACATTGCCGTGATTGGCTTACAAGATACATGGCGGCTAATCAAGCCAATCACGGCATCGCATTGTTATGTTTTATGTTCCTATGCGAGCTTGTGAATAGGCACTAACATGTCAAAGGAGAAAACTCGACGCAGTTTTCGCTTAAGCACAGACTCTCTGTCACAGAGGACAAAATGTACACCCAGGAGATCCTTTTTAGTATTATTTTTTCTATTTTGCGACTCTTATACGCTGATAATCACAAGCATTTTGCGTGTTCTTATAGGCCTAAAAGGTTTGTAATTTTTTTTCTTTTGGGTTGGCAATACAGGACAAAAGAAAACCGCTTGGCGTTTTTCGTGTAAATGCAAAAAAACGTTTTTAAGTTTAGTTTTCTACGAAATTGTGTTTTAAGTTAATTTTTACCGTGTTAAAATTGTGACTTGGTTACTTGCAGTGAAAAAGAGAAGAGCTGACTATAAAAGATCAAAATATCGCTTGTTCTATGAATTTCAAACATAGCGAAAATTTTTATGCCAACCCTAAACAAAAATCTCTAAATCGGTCATCAATTTAAATGTAATTTTTTTTAAAATAATTTTAGAACAAAATAGAACAAATAGTATAAAGCACTCGTTTCATAACACGGCTTTAGCGTACTAGTACATACTTTAGAAAACTTGCCGCGGCTTGTTTTCTAAACTTGTACTCGTTTTATGAAACTAGTACTTTAATATACTATTATGGTGAGCTTTGGGTGTGAATTATCAGTCACACGAGCGAGGGGTGTTTCACCTCCAAAATTTTGTAAATGTATTGTCAAAAATGTCAAATATTGTCAGTAATGTCAAGTAATGTCGAGTAATGTCAAGTAATGTCAGGTAATGTCATGTAATGTCAGATAATGTCGAAGTAATGTCAGTCAAAGCGTACATGTATTTTAGATTTTAAGCTTTCACGGCCATTAAGATATAAAGAACTTTCACTTTCGGGTTTAGACCGTGTTAATGGATTTTCACTTTCCGACGTTTCGTCTCTTACTACTAGAGACATCTTCAGGGATTAATCTGAAACTAAGTTTCGAATCAACTTGTGTCACTATTTATGACGAGTTGTGGTTATTCACCCGTGACGAGGTTTTTCCTATCAAAGACTTCCATATTGCAGGTAAGTGGTAACCAGTGTCCCGATTGATATTGTTAGGATGCTTGATGATTTCTATCGATTCCCGTATCTTCCTTGGCATTTTTCTGTTTTCTGTTAATATTTGTTTTGTTTCAGACAAATTGATTTTATGACCTGTTTCATGTACATGTTCGGCTACTGCCGATAAGGAAATTTGTTTCTTTCTTATATTGCGCTCATGCTCTTGAAGTCTTGTAGAAATTTTTCTCTTAGTTTCACCTATGTAAACCGTACCACAGGAGCAGGGTATTTTATATACGCCTTCTGAACTCAGGGGTATTTTGTCTTTTGTTGAAGTCAAACATTGACCTAATTTTTGGTTGGACCGAAATATAGGCTTAATATTTGACTTTTTCAAAAGTTTACCTATTTTATCCGTGATACCGCTTACATAGGGAAGTATAACTTGTGTCTGTCTGTCATTGTCACTATTGTCCTGTTGTTTGGGTCTGGGATTTCTGTATTTGTATATGGTCTTATTAATGTCTCAATTCCCAACATAAATCTATACGGTTTACGATGGAAATTGAGAACAACGGATCACTTCCCTTTTTGGACGTTTTGGTTTACAAAACGGAAAATGGCTCAATAGGACACTCGGTATACAGGAAGAAAACCCACACTGACAGATACCTAAACGCATTTTCACATCACCATCCCTCTCAAAAACGCTCGGTAGTTAATTCACTTGTTCATAGGGCTTTCATGATTTCAGACAAGAATTCCCTAGACACAGAACTCCTTAAACTAACCAAAGCCTTGACCATGAACGGTTATACCAAAAAAGACATTAATAAGACCATATACAAATACAGAAATCCCAGACCCAAACAACAGGACAATAGTGACAATGACAGACAGACACAAGTTATACTTCCCTATGTAAGCGGTATCACGGATAAAATAGGTAAACTTTTGAAAAAGTCAAATATTAAGCCTATATTTCGGTCCAACCAAAAATTAGGTCAATGTTTGACTTCAACAAAAGACAAAATACCCCTGAGTTCAGAAGGCGTATATAAAATACCCTGCTCCTGTGGTACGGTTTACATAGGTGAAACTAAGAGAAAAATTTCTACAAGACTTCAAGAGCATGAGCGCAATATAAGAAAGAAACAAATTTCCTTATCGGCAGTAGCCGAACATGTACATGAAACAGGTCATAAAATCAATTTGTCTGAAACAAAACAAATATTAACAGAAAACAGAAAAATGCCAAGGAAGATACGGGAATCGATAGAAATCATCAAGCATCCTAACAATATCAATCGGGACACTGGTTATCACTTACCTGCAATATGGAAGTCTTTGATAGGAAAAAGGTCGTCACGGGTGAATAACCACAACTCGTCATAAATAGTGACACAAGTTGATTCGAAACTTAGTTTCAGATTAATCCCTGAAGATGTCTCTAGTAGTAAGAGACGAAACGTCGGAAAGTGAAAATCCATTAACACGGTCTAAACCCGAAAGTGAAAGTTCTTTATACGTACATGTATTGTCTAAGGTGAGACACCCCTCGCACACAAGTTTAAAAATTAAAACTCGTTTTTTTTACCACTCGTAAAATCTTTTTTTGAAACCGTGCCATTTTTTACTGTGTAGTTTGTAATTTTAGCCACAATTATAATCTGTTGATTGGTAAAATATATTTCACCAACTGTATACTATACAGTTTAGATTAAAATCCATTAAGGTTGGTGTTTTATCAGATTTAATTTATAGGAATGCGGAATGGGAAGTAACAAAATATGTCTGTATTTTCAGATACCATTTTTTCTTTGCACAAATTTCACCGTTATAGATCAATATGCAAATAAATTCTTTCATACAGAAAGTTTTAAGTCTTTGGATAATGTTATACAATATGTACACTAGGGTGGGTCAAACAAACCGACTATTTTTTTTTTACTTTATACTCTGAAAAATCGGTTGCTAGACACCTCTAGAAAGTTCTCACCAAATATGAGCTCTTAATTTTGATAAGAAGGTTCTCCGCTTTACAATTTTCCATTTTTTCCTCAGTATTAGAAACAAAAATTCATATCTCTTTGACAACTGTTCGTTAAAAAGTATGGTAGGAAATCGAACACTCTACAAAAAAGGTCTCCTACAATTTATTCGTAAACCTCACCGTTTAAAAGATATCAAAGGTTAAAGTTTGATTATTTTAAGAGACATTTCTGTTTTGCTTTTGACTTTTATAACTCGCTTACAAAAAATTGTTATGAAAAGTTTTGTAGGAAATTAACTGCTCTAAAAAAATGGTCTCTTATGATTTGTCGATTAAATTAAGCGTTTAAAAGATATTCATTGTCACACTTCAATGCTTACTAATTTTAATAGTTTTTGATGAATAATTCGAATAATTTCAATTTAATTTATGAGTTTCACGAAAATTTATACAAATTTGAGTTTCTATCGTAAGAGTAACTCTTATAGAAGTTTCTCTTTCGAAAATTTATTTGAAACTTTTTTATTTTAATATTTTCATAAAATTTATCTTTATAATAACTTATTATTTTATTATTATTTTTTTCAAAATTTAATAAATCATTGACTCTGAGTTAGAAATAATGCACTAATTTTTTTTTTTCAATATAACCAAACATACGTAGGACTAAAAAAAACGAGACAAATAGTTTAAAACATTTCTCTTTTCATAGGAACTCAAATTTGTATAAATACTTTTTAACGAACAGTTGTCAAAGAGATATGAATTTTTGTTTCTAATACTGAGGAAAAAATGGAAAATTGTAAAGCGGAGAACCTTTTTATCAAAATTAAGAGCTCATATTTGGTGAGAATTTTCTAGAGGTGTCTAGCAACCGATTTTTCAGAGTACAAAGTAAAAAAAAATAGTCGGTTTTTTTGACCCACCCTAATGTACACGGTGTTTGCAGTCTTATAGCATATATTAAAGGGTATGATTCTACATCACAAAACATGAAAAACTAGCTTAGGAACATATGTCCAAACCAAACTCAAGAGAGTTACGACCCTTTAAAATTGTACTAAAAATACGGTTTTTAATTAATAACTATGGTACCCTTTGAGATAGAGCGACGAGGTTTTGCGTGTATACTAGTATTAATAAGGGCAATTTTATTATCAAATAGTTTTTTTTCTCACACTCTAATATTTTTGAAGCTGTATTTTTTTTAAATAATAATAATAATAAATTTATTTCATATCCCATCATTTACAAAAAAAAAATTGTACAAGTCATATCTTACTGTATACATAGAGGAAGGGTAGCAAATGTGGGCTAGGTCTTGTAATATCCGACTATCCGACTATCGCAAATCGTAAATGGCGAAGTTAAACTTCCACAGCAAAGATTCATTAATTAATTCATACATTCGTTGACGTTTGAGAATTTATTTTTGTTTTCCGTCCTTTTCAGCAAGCCACAAAACTTTTTTAGGTAAGTTTATAAATTCCGTCCTGATAGATAAGAACGTTTTCAAAACCATTTCTGCAACAAATTAAAGCCACATAATCGGGCTTTGATGTGTGCTTATTAGTTTTCTTCTAATTACTGAGATATAGACATAACCTCTTTTGTTGTATACACCGAGTAATTTTGCAATATGGGCCATCCCTGTGTTTCTATTATGGGCTATATAGAACTATGCATTTAAGCCTAGAATTTTTCTAGGAGGCCAAGAAAAGATCAGCAACAGCCAAGAATAGAAGAAAATGGAACGAGGGCGATATGGAACGCGCTATAATAGCGATGAGGCAGTACGAGATGGATACCTTCAAAGCTTTAAAAATGTTTAATACCACGTTCTATATTAGGAGTTATTTGATTTATTATTTAATTTTAGATATAACTTTTATACTTTTAACTTATTGCGACCAATAAGATTGATTGCCACTTCAAATCTAATATTTATTACACAATTTTGGGGGCAGCCCATATTTAGGGCCAATTTCAAATCGACACAAAAGTGCACCTTCTCACTATTTACGAAATAATAAATTTATTATTTGTTTTAATCAATATGAATTTATAACAGGTTGTGACTAATTAATATACCTATCGTTGGGTACGTTTGGTATTGGAACTAAACTTTTATTTATTTTTTCACAAGAAAAAATAAAATGGGTAGCCCATATTTGCTTCCTTTCCTCTATGTTTTTCCTAACTAAACCTTAACCTAATACAAAATTTACCTATAAATAATAGACATGATAAAACTTGCCTAAGGATGAACAGATTAAAAATAAAAATTCTATTAATATTTTAACATTTAAATGCAGTTGTTAAAAGGAACTGGAGTTAACTTTTAATGGAGTATTTTGCCTATTTAGTAAATAGTTTTTTTTACGAAACTTATATAAAACCTTTTTGTTTCAATCCCATGTTGGTCATGATAACAGCAAAGCAGAACCGATATAAGGCAGAAAACTAAGAACAAAATAAATTTATCTTTTTAATAAAAATAACACAGCTACACAAAAAATAGGTTAAGAATTGTTTCTGAGTACATATGTATTTAGGAGGCACTGAATCTGAATTTGAGGTCAAAATAGCACTTCATTCCATTAGTTTTGGAGATAACCTCGAAAAATTTTCGTTTGGACTTTTTCGGACTTTTTCGGGTATAACGCTTTTTGAGGTTATCTCGGCCAACTCTGATCTCTCACATTTCTTTGTGATATATCATTCCCATATCAAAGAATTTTACTTTTAACAAAGTTGACCGAAGATTTTGAAATTTAGGATATGGACCTAGATTTTAATTTCAATCAACTTTTCTGAATAACTTTTTGACATATCTATTACTAAAAAGTTACTATGTTGGAAATTTTTTTAAAAAATATTGAAAAATCATAGTTGGGCAAGGATTTTGAAATTTGGAATAGGGGCCTAGATGTTGATTCTAAACAACTTTTCTTAATAACTTTTTGTTATATTTGCCACATAAAAGGCACTTTACTCTACAGAAAAATAGGTTTTTTGAAAACTTCCAAGGCATACTTGATTTTTCAAAACTGAAATTATGTTACAAATTATTCTTTAATTAAGCAGGGCTAAACCCAAAAAAATAAAAATTTAAATCCAGATTTTTTTACATTTTACAAGAGTCGTTTCACCAATCCGGGGACACACTGTATATAAATATTAAAATAATTTCCAATATTCGGAAATTATTGTTTTCTTTCGTTCTTAGTTCTTAGAGCTACTGGAAATCGCTTTTATTGCAGAGGTTGTAGGAAAAAATAACGAAGAAAGGAAATTGACTTTTGACCGAATCGCAAAAGTTAAGAATGTGTTTTTATTGCACACTTAACCCGAACCCCAATTTGTTTGATACGGAAATTTGCCAACTAGAAAAGAAATTAGGAGAAAATAAAAAATAAATAATAATAGCCTATTACACTGCTCAACACTCAAAAATTTGCCGACACCATTTCAGTTGCATCTGGCTATATTTCATAGCTGATTTCGGAACCTTTTTTCGTTTTTCTCGATCAGCTCGTTTTTTTGACGCAATCAAAAGCTCCCCAGTAAATAAAAAAAATCTTTCTTTGTAGAACAGTGTTATTAATAGGTTAGAAGATGTGAAGATATAACCTCCGCGCAGAATCTATCTGATGTTTATTTGTTTTTTGTTATATGGTTGGTAGAATAAATTTAATTCCCTATGTAAGGTTGCTATCAAGTTTCAAATTCATTGTCAATACAAACATTATTTTGACGTTTAAAAGAAATCCAAATAATTATTAAAAAACAAGAAGAAATTACAAGAAAAATCTTTAAAGGGGAAACTAAATTATCAATCTACAGATGTTTTGTAAAAATTAAGCAATATAATACAGTGCTCAATAAGGGTTTTACAGTAAACGATGTGGAAATATTTTTTTGGCGAGTTAACATATTACTGTTCATAATTTTATTTCAAAAACATAATTTAACATAATTTAAGCTCATCATATTTTAATAACATATTATAAATTAAAAAAAACTTACTTTTATTATAACTTTTAACAAATTTCCACTTTTTAAAAACTTTCTATAATTATTTGTAAGACATGACAGTTATTGTCAAAAATGATCAAAAGCACAATGCGTAATAAAAATATCACTAAAAGTCATTTTTAAACCACTAATCATAGCTTCCTTGATCCAATTTGTTACTGAGATAGATAATGCGCCGTGTTTAACCAATGAGTGCAACCACTTTAAAGTAAAGTCATCTTGATCGCGATATATGGCATTTAAAATCAAGAAGGCTGGTGAATTTGTCAATGATACTTGACAGATATCTTCATAATTTATTGTCGGGTTCTATTAAACCTGATATGTTTTGTGTTTGCTTATATTGTTACCCTTTTTGCCACAATAAATATCATTTTTTATAAACTGGTATCAAATAACATAGTACAAATACAAGTGAAGACTTAAAACACCTGGATTTGCACCATTTATTAAAAAGATAATAATTAATTTTGAAATATTTCTGAAGAAAAACGCAGGAAGAGTGTTATTTGAAGCGTTAAGTGCTCGTAAATATATCATATCGCGATATAAGGCAATTAAGTAAAATGAAGAGGGCTGGTAAATTTGTCAATGGTACTTGACATATCTATCTCCATAATTTATAGTCGGAACCCATTAAACCTGCTTCGTGTTTGCTTAGGATTTTTAAACTTTTTGCAACAATAACAATAATATTTGATAAATTGGTATCAAGTAACATAGTACAAACCCAAGTGGAGACTCAGAACACCTTGCAAATTCATTCATTAAAGTGCTAAACAATAAACAATGAACGAGAAAATATAATTGAAGTTTTTGTAGTTTAAAAAAACAATAAGAATTATATTTTATAAATGAGACCGTATTACATTACGGTTACAACACAAGTGGGAAGTGGTTGATTATAATAATAATAATGTTTAAAGACTAATTTCTTCTTAAAGTGTTTAAAAAATCTGCTGCTTCCTTCTATAAATATTTTTACATCGGCACTTGGTGCTACTAAGAGTGCCGATGTATTGAAATCTTCGCCGAAAAGTCAAAATCTTTTACCACGTTTTTTTCACATTTCTCGACGTTTTAGAAATCGAAATCAGTAAAAAAAATTTTTGCGTTCGTCTGTCTGTCTGTAAACTCTCTAACTCCATTTCTACATGAGATATCGACTTGCGGTTTTTTGCATATTGTTTCTTATCGTATTCCAAAGAGCTGATTAGATTTTGGGGGTAAACGATTTATCCCCAAAATAAAAATCGGGTAAAACTCCTATTTTTAGCGTTTTTTGTTTATAATTAAGGCAATTATTATTGTATTTGGTTAATTTAGCACTTATATAAAAGATAATTTTATATTGGTCAAAAAATGTTATAAACAACGTTTTCCTAAAACGCATTGTTTTCGAGATATTGGCGATTAAAGCAGTAAAAGGTTTTTTAGTATATCTCACATATTTCTAACCCGATTTCAAAAAAATATATTTTAAATAAAAGCTCTTTTTAAGCCCTATAAAAAATGTTATATACAGTTTTTTGCTAGAATATAATGTTTTAAATCAAACAAAACACCTAGTTTGAAATTTGCAAACTAGATGGCTCTAGTGTACAAATTTTAAGCTTCCATTAATTTTTTTTTAAATCAATCGAAAATTGTAATTAATAAGTTCAACTTGCATCCAAGTAAAAACATATTTTTATTATTAATTTTAATTATATATTAAGTGTACAAGAAAAGCTAAAGTTTAATATAAATATTATACAAGTTAGTTTGTGCAGTGAGGAGTAGTAGTAAAATTGTAATTATGTTATGCTACCCTGTTCTAATAGCATGTTATTAGTTTTCCCAATAGTGCCGATGTTTTGACAGGGTGCTTGCAATGTTTCATTTAGTTTCTTAAAAAAAAAAAAAAAGAAGTAATGTTTTTTTTTATTTTTTTTAGTAACGTAAAACGAAAGTAATTAAGAATTACAGCCACTTTCTTCCAAACTCAGTTTGATTTTTATGGATATTTTGCTAGGTTTAACTTAAATCTAGAAAAATAGATAAATTCTTAGAATACTTAATTACTTAAAAACTTAAAATACTTCAATCATTTAAGTATAGTTCAGAAAGTACCGAAAGTTAAAATGTAACGTAGGGATTGACCCGAGGATTGACCACAGGTTTTGCAAATTTAGATTCTCTGATTTTTCCCCGATTTCCCTGATCAAAAGTCAGAATTTTCCCGAAACAAAAATGTTTTTAAAACCAATATGCACAAAAAAGAATACACTCCCCTTTGATCAAGACAAAGTTTTTTCAAAAAATAAGAAAGAATCCTTAAAAATTGAATTCATGAAAAAAATTTATTTTTTTATTTTTTTTATAGTTTTTATCCCTCTTACTCTTACTTAAAAACTTAAAATACTTCAATCATTTAAGTATAGTTCAGAAAGTACCGAAAGTTCAAATGTAACGTAGGGATTGACCCGAGGATTGACCACAGGTTTTGCAAATTTAGATTCTCTGATTTTTCCCCGATTTCCCTGATCAAAAGTCAGAATTTTCCCGAAACAAAAATGTTTTTAAAACCAATATGCACAAAAAAGAATACACTCCCCTTTGATCAAGACAAAGTTTTTTCAAAAAATAAGAAAGAATCCTTAAAAATTGAATTCATGAAAAAAATTTATTTTTTTATTTTTTTTATAGTTTTTATCCCTCTTACTCGATTAACCCATCCTTATTCATAACATCCACAAACCCAGCTGAGAACTTTGGATAAGAATAAACTGGCAAACCCCGGGGAGGGGCTTCAATTTTATTTTCTTAAATTCATTTTAACAATTTTAGTGAAAAAAATGAATAAAATAATATTTTTTTCTATTTGTATCAGCCCCCCCCCCCCCCCATTTTAAGCGACAAGGGCCGACGTGTGTTTTCAATATACATTTATGTTAAACTGCTTAAATCGCCAATGTTTGACTTAGTGTATCCGTTCAAAATTTTTGACATTGGCCCTTTTAGAACCAATCCACAGATATATAATAAACAATTTTGATGATAATTTTTTTCTAGAAATTTAAACTTGCTGTTTTGATTTTTAAGGGGTTGGTAGATTGTTCTACAACCTTATGAATGAATATACAAGTATTCTTGTTTTAGGAATACCCTGTTGAAAATGACGGGTTTGTGCACCATTTATACCCGCGTGGACCAGTCATTTTCAATAGGATAATTTATTATGTAGACCATTTTTTTCAGTTTCCCTGAATTTTCCCTATTTTTTTGCAGTTCCTGATTTTTCCCTGATTTTCCTGTTTTTCCTGATCTGTTGTTAAGAAATCTATTTATCGAGCTATTTATGATGTTCTTTACAACTAACTAGTTATAGGGTGAATAAATTGGGTCTGCTGAATATCAAAACTTATACCTGTTAACCATTCATAAGTTTTAAGGTCCCATTTAAAAGTTTCGCCATAAATCTTTTCATATATGAATATGTTCAAAAATGGCCAAAAATTTAAAATACCTTCATAATGTAACAACAATAGACAATAGCAGCAGCCTGTTTTTGTCAAGTTGCAATTTATGTTTTGTAATAATAAGGTGTTTTCTCGGGTGTTTTTAACCTGGCAAAACAACAAAACTGACGTGTTTTAAGAATTTTATGGTTGTACATTAAAATACTCTTACTTTATGCAATTTTCGCGTCATGCGAGTTTTGTAACAGGATGATATTAAATATCAGGGTTTAATTTTTAGCGAATTTTGATTGGTAGACCTAATATAAGAACTAGGGAGTCTTTAAATTTTCGGGTTTTGAAGGTTTTTTTGTTCGGAACTTCCAAAAAGTGACCCAAAAATTACAAAATTAATTTGCACAAACAATGTTTTAAGTTTAAACTTGGATTTAACTGACGGTCTTCCAATCAGAACACAGAATTTTTAACTCAAACTCAATTTAGTCGAGATAATGCTAGTTTAAAGGTTGGTGCAAATGACCCTTATAAAGCAATATTCGACGTTTTTCCGTGTTAGTACTTAATTAAACTTTGGACGACCAAACCTTGAATAAAATATCTTTGCAGTTTTAAGAGACTTTCGTTGTATTTTTAATACTGAATGTTATTTTTAATACGCATTTTTTATTTATATCACCACCATTGGTATTTAATACTTTACTTGTGATATTAAATATGTGTGTATTGATACAAATTGTTGTCATACTAACATAGAGACCGTGCTGGTACATTTGGATCCCCACGCAACATGTGTTCATTAATACTGTAACATTTGGTAAATTATATCACAGTTATAGTTTGGTATACTTTTAGTTGTAGTGTGTGTGTGTTATTGATCTAGTTTAAAGTATGTTACAGTATTTAGTAAAATAACAATCGGTAAATAATACAAAAATTTTGATTAGTAATAATAGAAAGAAAAGTAAAAAAAGGATCGATTATTTTATCAATGTGTAATTGTGTGTCGTTGCAATCTTAATATTATTACTAATCAAAATTATTGGTATTATTTACCGATTGTTAATTTTTCTGAATACTATAACATACTTTAAACTAGATCAGTAATACAACTTAACAACAACTCAAAGTATACCATACTATAAGTGAAATATGCAAATTTTACAGTAATTTTTACTATAACATGCTAGTATTAATAAACACATGTTGCGTGGGGATTCAAATGTACCAGCACGGTCTCTATGTTAGTATTACAACATTTTGTATACAATACACACATTGCAGTATTTAATATCACAAGTAAAGTATTAAATAACAATGGTGGCGATATAAATAACAAATATGTATTTACAAATAAAATTTAGTATTAAAATTACAATGACATTTTCTGAGTGTAGGTATCTCTCGCTAGGTAGGTACCTACCGTCACTCAAAGTTCAAAAGGTTGTATGTCAAAATTTTACTTTGTTTTATTTTGGTGCTAAATATTAGCAATTTATTAAAATACCACAATTCAGTAGTGTCTCTGAATGGAATGGAGATTAAACTTTACACTGTGTAAAGTGTGAAGTCTAATATAGTATGGGAGATTAACTCAGCGGTCTAAGGCATCGATATAGCATTGACACTGAGCTAATGATCGTGAGTTCAAACCTCACTGGCGCCAATTGCCTTTTTCAGTTAATTAATAATTGAAATTTGGCGAAGGCGTACTCCCTAGATATATTGGTTCGAAAGTCAATTAAAGCCGGTGGTTCCCTCTACTACTAGCCCACACAAGTCCTGGACTTAGGGGATGCTTCATTAAGTAGAATAGTACGAGGTTAAAAATAAACATAAACATAAACATAATATCATCTCATTTAGATTTCCTATTCAGAATAACAAAGTAAACTTTTGACATACGACCTTATGCACTTTGAGTGACGGTATTTTATGTTTAATTTTTTTTGTAACTTTAAGTTTATTTGGTATTTTGAAGTTAATAAAAAAAAGTATAATCTTAGAAAAAATCTATTTAGGTAGACATATTTTATCAGCTATACTAACAGGTCCTGCTTGACCAGATACTTCACCATCGATATGCTAATAAATAGCCTGTGCTCGCATCTATCGATAAAACATATCTGCAAGAGGCATTCTAGATGCCTTCATTAAAGCATCGATAAATCTTACCTTTGCATTCGTTGGCGTCTCTGGCGGTAGCGCGGCCCCAGGGCCTGTCGAAATGGAAGGGTTTGCATCTTTCGCAGTCTCTGCCGGCGGTGTTGTGTTTACATTCGCAAGATAATTGTCCATCACGGCCCGAAACGCAACGGCTAGCGTGGCCGTTGCACTTGCAGCGCCCGCCTACGGCGAAGTCAGCCACGGCGTATTGATGTGTCACCTGGTGATAGCCGCTCATGATGCCGTTGGTGCCCATGTCGGGGCTGACCACTGCGGCTTTGGGGTTAGGTTGCGACTCTTCCCCGTTGTCAGGCACTTGCATCTCATTGACCAGTTGCACCGAGGGTTCTCTAGTTTGGTTGTCATCTTCACCACCGGTGGTGTGTTTGCTGTGGTAATGCTCGTCGACGAAGATGTCTAGGTTGTCGGAAACGTCTTCTATCGGCATGTGTAAGCGGTTGAAAACCACTTTAATGTCGGTCGCGGTTACCCAGTCTTGGAGAACAGGAGAATTGTCAAAGTCTAGTGCACTAGGTCTTCCTTCCAGGGTGCTAAAAGCAATTCGCGAGGATTGACCGAAACCGAGACTTTCGCCTCCGGTGTATCTATGAGCGTCGGTACAACGGGCTTCCTGTTCGTTGGTCTTAGTGATCGTAGCCCTGTTAGGTCGGCCGTAAACCCTTCTACATTGACTGGAGTAAAATTGGAAAGGTTGCCAGGTCTTACCGTAATCCGTGCTTTTGTAGATGGCAATTGAATCCGGCTTAGGAGTAAGTGGACAAAATTGCAAGCTTACATAAGTCAATTCGTATTTTTTGCCGAGACTTAGCACTAGAGTGACATTATCCGGAGGAGCATTAATTGACGTGACCGGCGGAAGAGGTTCGGACCTCCAGCAAGTTACGTTATTAGGATTATTCAAATCGGTGAGATGTACGGAAGGGAATCTAGCACGGGGTTGGCGGTCGTCACAAATGTGGCATTGTGGAGTCGCTCCAGGTTCTGGAGCTTCACAATAGTGAACAGGTGAGTGGGAACCGCAGGTAGAAGATGCCTTTACGGGCACGCCGAAAGCGGCATTCACAAAGTCAGGGATACAGCGACGAGGGCGATCTTCGTTATAACAAGGATCCACTTGGATTTGTTGAGATTCAAACATTTTCAGAAAGTTTTCGTTCACGGAGAACACTGAAGGGACACACAACATAAACACCAAGAAGGACATGGTAACTAAGTTGGATTCCATGGTGTACACTAGGTCTGACTGGTTTTCAAAAGGATGTCATGGTTCAATCACTCACACAAAACACAGAAATCACTCTCGAAGAGGACGCGTCGGAGGAGTCCTGTAGGCGAGCGGCGACTTCGACGACGTGGTGCGCGTCAGTGAGATCGGAGCGGCAAGAAGCGGTCCGGTAACTCTCGCGGTCTTTGAATAACTGGCGATACGATGTCTGTCGGAGTCGCACCGCCCTATGCTTGCCAAAGGGGCTCTCGGTGTCTGGTAGGGATTCCAGCTTTCAGGACTCCGAGTCCTGAAATCCTGAAAAATTAAAAAAAGTTGGGGATCCCGATCCCAAATGGAGATTTGGTTGGCAAAAATTATATTAGAGGGCTGTTCTATTAAGCATTGGAGTCCAAATATTAATACGTAATTACTTAACGTAATTTAACGTAACTTTAACGCACTTTTTGAACGAATTTTAATATGTTTATAGAAAAAATTTACTTTAGAGTAAAGAAGTTTGTGTACAAAAATCTTTTAAAAAGTAAAAAATCTCGAAAATATAGGATTTCTGATCTATGATTTTTATGTGAAAACTCTCGAAAGTCGTACATAGTCTCGTGCATAGTTCACCCCTCGGCTCAAAGCGTTTTTAAGTTATCGCGAATAACGATTTGTTATCAGAAAGTTTCCCAAAAAAACGATTGTTTTTGGAGGAATCCACCTTTGAACAAAAAAAAGTCGAAAGCTTAAAAAAGCCGTAAAAAACTCATTTAATACCATCTCGCTCTCCTAGAGATATTTTATACAATTAAAACTATTCAATAATTCCTCTGAAATTAATATTTTTTCGTGAAAAACAGTGTGTACAAACCACTATAGGTCAGTCATGTATGAACTCTTAAAATGGATAATATCCATTGAATATTTAAAAGAAAAAAGTCCAAACAAAGTTTTCTGAAATTTTGGAGTTTACTTTTCCTTCAATTTTTTTTATTTGTTAAAAGCCAAAAACTTTTTTTTATTTTAAAAATGAATCTTTTAGGAATAGGTTTCTTGCTCTCATAGAACCTTCCTGAAAATTTAACATCGAACAAATATTCCGTTGAGTTATCGTTTACACAAAACAGACAGACAGACAGACAGACAGACAGACGGTAAATATACAGACAGACAGAGGGACAGATGAACAGTCGCAGTGTCGGATTGAGAAGCCCAAGGCTAGTGAGATTTCTAGCCTAGGGGGCCCCCAGCTTTATTTTTTTTTTCCAAAATAAAAATTTTCAATAAAAAAAAGCTTTCTCCCTGAGAGTTTCTACAAAAATACAAACATTGGCGCCCCAACCAAAACAAAAAAAAAAACACCTTCCGAAAAAAAAAGCTTTTTCCTTGAGTGTTTCTCCAGAACCAAAAAAAAGCTTTGTCCCTGACATCGCCCAAGGGGCCCCCAAGACAGAGATTTTTCTCACTATCTCACCTGTCCAGTCGGATAGACGAACAGAAGAGCAGACGGACAGACAGACGGACGGATGGACAAACAGACAGACGGACAGACAGACAGACAGACGGGCGGACAGACGGACGTGAGAACGGACGGGAAGGTGGACAAACATAAAAGTTGTTCAAAATTCTAAAAAAAAGTCCAGGCTCAGTTTTACCAACTTTATGATGATTTGCCAACTTTTTTCCAAAGAAAAAACTCAGCAGCTCAATTTTTTTCAAAGTTTTGTTTTGTTTAAAGACTTACCAAGTTGGTAATACCAACTTTTCAAATTTTTCTTCAAATTGACAACTTTTTGTATGTGATTTCCTTCTCCCCATAGCTACGGCTCTGGCGAAAAGTAGGTAGAGTAACTAGATCCAGTGACAAAATCACTAACTTGGCAACACTGTTGGAATTGCATCGCCCTGCTTGCCGAAGGGGCGCACATACCACCGGCAACATCTACCAGTCAGATCTAAGTGCCAGAAGACGACCTGGTAATTGATGATTAAGTTAATTATAGCGAATTAGTATGTCGGCTCGGATTATCTACTCCTTAGATAATCGATGAGTGGGATTTTCAGTTTCAGATCACGATCGATATGGTACCCACATGAATATTAAGAGGGGCGGATTGGGATTTGACACCGTCCCGGGAGTTTACCTACCTTTCAATACCTTGTGAAAGAAACTTCGCATAACCTTTTTTGTTCCAGTTGCTTTCACCCGTGAAACGAGCAATATGTACTTTTGGCAAGAATTAGGTAAGCCGTTAACCGCGTTTAATTTTTAGCATCAAGCGTTTTAGTATAGTTATTTATTTATTTATTTGCTATCTTAGATATGCCCCGGATTCGATTTTATGGATGATGTGCAGTAAAATGATGAACATGTGAAGATTATATTGGAGTAGGAAGTGAATTTTATTTTTTTTAATCATTTAAAATTCTGATAAATTTTGATTTGTAAGCAACGAACACGTGAAGAAGTTTTTATACGTACAGAATTTTTTTATATACTAGTTCATGCGCAAATATAATTACAAATTATAAAAAACAGCGTTGTCAACGGAACGTATCTGTGGATACATTAAGAAGAAAAGGCCATTGATGTAAAGAAGAAGAAGAACGTTTTTTGTTGGTGTTCTGTGGTATTTTGCACCTAACTCCCCAGTTCGTCGTAGCTTTCTTACCTTTTGTCCAGGGGTGCTCCCATGGGGGGCGCCACCCCTCAACCATGCCCAAGTTGGGAAAATCCACTGTTCAACTGGTAAAATTGTGTGGCAGATTTCGGAAATTGTTTTTTTAGTTGGGTAAATTTAAGGATACAGGGATATAGGGAAATTTCTGAGTAAATTCCGTCAAGGGTAATGCTTTTTTGTTGAGTTGGGAAAATTGGAGTACACACTGAAAGAAATTACATTGAAAAGGTGTAAAAAAATACACTCTATAAATGACTAAATTTTACACCTTTATATAAATGTACATCAATATTGTGTTAGATTTTTCAAAGAAATAATTTATAAGTGTTGATTAAAAGTAAATATTTAAAAAGTGTGATTAATACAATATCCTTAAAACATACATTTTATAATATTTTACTTATTTAGGCGGTAACACTGGCCTGCAAATTTTGAGTTCTTAAGACTTGTGTATGTTTTCTGTTTCTATTTTATATTGGTACTTTTTGTAGCGCTGATTACGAATATACGTTTTATTTTTCTGTTGCGTAGTTTTTCCATAAAACACTATTCATAAATAGAAAAATAGCAATATTGTTTATTTTATTTTTTTTAAATAAATTGAAGGGTTTTAGCTAAAAAGTATATTTACGCGTTGGTGTAAACTTAACACACTGGATGTAAAAATATAATACACATCGCATTAATATTAACGCTTCGAGTGTAAATTCACATCAGCAGCAGCTGCAAGTAAATTACCCATGCACGTGGATGTACAAATTTATCTCAGTGCAGTTGGGAATTTTTTTCAGATGTGATGTTTTTAGTCATCAAAATTTTCTATCAGGGGTAAAGCTTTTTTTGGAGCTGGGAAAATTCTGTATTTTAAGTTGGGATCCCAATTATTTCGAAATATAGTAGTAGTAGTAAATTTTTGGGTTGGCCAAAGCCGGAAAACTAGGCTATTTATGGCCCTTTTTGTCACCCCAGGCGATCCCAGCCATTTACTAATTTGAGTCCTCCTTAAACCTGCCCGTCCTTTCAATAAAGGTCAGGATACTGGCCCAGGGGAGATCTTTTAGTTCCTCTTGCTTGAGTCTTTGAGTTTCAAAGACTTGCAACCTGATCCTGTCGTATCTGACACATTCGGCTAAGTAATGAGAGGATGTTTCATCCTCTCCGCACTCTGGGAATTGCGGACTCTCTAGAATCTGCATTCTGCTAGTGTCAAACTATAAAACCTTTTACAAATTTTATTATTAAGTACCGGTTAAAGGGGCCATGACTCCCGTCTTACTCATTTTGATTTACGAAGGTCTAAACGTCGAGAAATGTGAACACAAACATGGTCAAAAATTTTGACTTGCCGGCGATTATTTCAGTACATTGGCAGTGCCGATTCGGCATGAAGCTGAAGTTTGCAACGTTTTTTTGCAACGAAAATTCAAATAGTATATTAAAGTACTAGTTTCATAACATACGTTTTTAGCGCACGAGTACAAGTTTAGAAAACAAGCCGCTTGCGGCGAGTATTCTAAAGTACTAATGCGCTAAAAACGTGTTATGGAATAAGTGCTTTAATATACTATTTGAATTTTCGTTGCAAAAAAACGTTGCAAACTTCAGCTTCATGAATCGGCACTCTTAATAGTACTAAGTGCCGATGTAAAAAAAGGGCTTGCAAAAAAAAATCGAAACTAAGCATATTTTTAAGCAAACCGGCCCATATGACTACCGTCATTTGCCCATGTAGCCCTATAGCCAATCCGCCTCTGAATATTTATCACCAAATTATAGTTTTAGTTTCATTTTCGAACCGATACGCCAGTTATCTCCAATTCTCAATTACCATACGATTTAATTGTTCACACTGGGTAATAATAAACCAGGTTTAAGCCGTTTATCAACGAGCACAGATTTATAAATTAGTCCAAACTAAATTACACAATAATAATAATAATAATAATAATAATAATAATAATAATATTTATTGAATAAAAAGATACAATAAATATGCTATAAGCACCTAAACGCAATTAGTGCATTTGTATGTGCATTATAAATACAAAATAATAATAATAATATAAATACAAAATAATACTATCCTTTGAGATAATACTATTCATTATGGAATAGAAAACTTACAATCTAAAATTTAGAAAAACTTAAAGACTAATATATATAACATTTCAAGAAACAGTTAAACCAATATCAAAACATACAAAAAATTAAATAATTTAAAAGAGTATAAAATAAAAACAAACAGTTTTAAAATTTAAAAATAGACATAATGTGTAGGTAAGAGACAAACAAATAGAAACATAAACGAACAATATTAAAATTTAAAATATAGTTTTTAAAAAAGGGTTGATAAATAATTTGTATTGAAGGTAAGTAGGTAAGAAAGTAGTATATATACATATATCATATTTAAGTGTATTTTCTTTTTTTATATATTTTTTATATTTTGGAAGGGTTATTTTTTAGATCTATTGTTTGACTAATTGTATTTCTTGGCAACTCTAAAATATAATCCTTGCATAATTTTTTAAACCTAATTATACATTTTGTGTTTTTAATATCAGTAGGTAATGAATTATAAATTTTAGGTGCCAGGTATCTGCTACTTCTCTGCCCAATGGTTTTATGGACTCTTGGTACTAGTAAGTGTGATTTATTTCTAGTTTTAGTTATTATATGGTCCTTTCTTTTTTCAGAGTGGATATGCGAAGCCAATGATAGAAAAAATATTTGTCTACAGTCCATTTTTCCCGCCAATTTAAATAATTCATCGGAAGGGTAAGTTCTGTTTTTGTTGTAAATTATTTTTAGGATATATTTTTGTGTAACTTCCAGATCCTCTATATAATTTTTATAAACAATAATTAGTAAATTTAAATATCAATAATAATGCAATTATCTTAGTGAAAATAAGAAATATTTATATTTTTACAAAATTTTGTCATTTTATTAATGTTATTTAGTAAACTGTTGTTGGTTTTATACAATAATCAGTATTTTTACTTTATCCATTAAGAATTTTACTATAAGCATTGTACAAGTACAAATGAAATTTAAAGAACTATTTATCTTTTAATGTTAATTAACAAAACCTTATTAATTTTACAAACAAAATTGTGTTATTACTACAGTTATTGTGAATTTACCTTAATAAGACTAGCAACGAAGCGGAAGAGCCTGATGCGTGCTCTTCCTTGCACCAGTTGATGCCGTAGCACGTTGTTGTGAGACGCCGGCAAATGTTTTTTTTTTATTTAGCTGTGTTTTGTTTAGTGTTGTTATATTTATAATCGGTAAGTAAGTTATCCTTGTTATTTAGATGATATTTTGTAGTTTTTGTAGGTGTAGGTTACATTTTGGCTAATATATCCATAGTTGTGCAGAGCTGTCGGCAGGTAAATTTTTTAAGAAGAATAGGTTTTTATTTGTGTTAATACCAAATAGAATATAGAATAAAGATATTCTTAATTATAGTATAGATTGAGATTTACAACGTGCTTTTGAAATTTTTTAATTATCTCTAACCGTTTACGAAATAAAATGCATGGGCGGGACATTTGAAACACCCTGTACCCAGAGACAATTATTCAGTTTATAATGTGCTTTATTTGTAGTTTCAACTTCATACCTACACCATTTGTTTTCCATTTTTTTTTTTTTTCTATACATAGCAGTAAAATTGTAAAATTCAGTTTTAATTTCACAAAAAAAAAATTTCATTATTAATTTGGCAAAATAGTTTTAAGTTTTGATAACATTTCACAAAACTAATGTGAAATTACACTGCGTTTTGAAAAAAATATATAAATTCTTATTTGCAACTTGTAAAAACACTGTAATAGTTATCGTAAATATGTGAAATATTTGTAATAATAATGTGTAGAATTACAAATAAGTTGTTTATTTAAGCAATAAATTTACAATATTTTTGTAAATATACTATAAAAGAAATTAAAACTTCTATTATAAATGCAACAAATATAAACAACGATTTGTAATATTATTAATACTATTGTGATAGTTTAAACAAATGTTTTGTAATTTTAGAAAATAATTTAATACGTATTTTTACATAACTAGTACTCTTGGTACTGAAGAGGGCCAGCAGCCCGAAACTGTCAGTCTACCAATATCACTCTGTACGATGATTAGAAAATAGATTGATGGAATAATAAATTAATATTTTTATAATTTTGTTTAAAATTAAAAATTTCTGTCCTTACTAATTTTACGTCTAACCACCCGTTAGTGGTACTATGTGCTTGAGACACACAAGTCTTCAACTTGCTACCATTCAAAGTCTCCAGATAAGGAGAGGTATGAGTAGTTGTCTACATCTAGAAATAGATGGCGCACAAGTCTACATCAATCTAATGGCTATATTCCTTTTGCGAGTAAAGTCTAAAAACGTTTTCTTAATCAGCGTGCAGAGTTGACTCTTGGTACTGAAGAGGGCCAGCAGCCCGAAACTGTCAGTCTACCAATATCACTCTGTACGATGATTAGAAAATAGATTGATGGAATAATAGAAAAAATATATTTCGCTAATAAATTTACTTTGATAGTGTTTGGTAAAAAATAACCAGCGATAGTTACAGTAATAACAAAATAATTTTTTCAGTGTACTTCAATTACACAAAAAATTACGTGGAATAAAATTATGTGAAATAAAATTTTACGGAACATGTTCTGTAAAAATGTATGTGAAATAAAATTTTACGGGACATATTCTGTAAAGATTACACAAAAATTATATATCATGTAAAAATACATAATATATTATGTAAAACTTAAAAATACAGCAATACATTAAGGCATATCCACAAGCTCTCATAACAACATAGTACATAAGAATGCGGTAACGTGATTGGCTTACAAGATACATGGCGGCACTTCAAGCCAATCACGGCATCGCATTCTTATGTACTGTGTTGTTATGCGAGCCTGTGGACATGCATTTACGTGAAATTTTGCATAACTTATCGTGATTGTGTGATTTTTATCTGTGTGAAGCTGCGAGGATTATAATAACTATACGTGGCTTTAAATAAAATGGAACCGAAAGAAAAATATTCTCGTAATGAAAAAAAAAACACAATTTGATATTTTATGCTTGTCGGTTGAACAGAATAATTTATATTCATTTTCAAAAATAATAAAATTTTATATAAATATTTCATTTATTTATAGAAAATTGGAAATTGTTTCAACTTAATTCATTTATATCAATACGGTATAAATAACAAGCCATTTTGTTATTTTAATTAATCAATTCAATATGGCCTAAAAATATAGAGGCATTAATTACCTCTACACGGAGAAAAATGCAAAGGTTGCTAAGTTATGCAGGATTATTCTTTTAATTAGTATACATACTGCTTCGAAAGTGATTTAAAGCCGGTGGTTCCCTCTACTACTAGCCCACACAAGTTCTGGACTTAGGGGATGCTTAATGGAGCTCTCTACAACTAGAATTATGAAACAAAAGACGTCTACCCTATCTTAATGTCATTTGTGCTACACTTTCCAGCCAACCAAATAAATACTGTATTTGTTTTTCGTACAACAAATACAGTATTTATTTGGTTGGCCGGAAAGTGTAGCACTGAGCGGCACGAACGAACATATCTAATGTGAATCTGTAGAATAAGATAATTCTACTAAAATTTAGATAGCGCCAGTAATTTCTTTAATAAAAATAACATAGTTACACTTTTCGCCCGGCCAAGTAAATATTGTATTTGTTCAACAAAGAACAAATACAGAATTTGTTTGGTTGGGTGGAAGTGGAAGTGTATGTATGTCTTCTATCCTTTTTGGGTATAACTTTTGTCCCTGTCTAATCTAACGGGAGAAATCGCCATTAAGTAGAATAGTACGAAGTTAAAGAAACATGCATCAATTTTTTTCAGTGTAGAATTTACTGTTTTCTATTTAGGTACTATTTATGGTAATTATCGAATAATTACGTCTAAATGAAGTGCTAATGTACTGAAATCTCGGTAAAGAATCGATCCATTCATTATTTAAAAAGGATATAAACGATTTTAAAAGACTTCCGAATATATTTACTTTTAATTTATTTTCAATAAAACAAAGTGTTTTTAAACATAACGAGTTCCGAGTTTTTTTTTTTGTTTTCAATTTATTTTCTCGACAAACGTCTGGAAATAGTCCTTTGTCGGTGCGTAAAGGTCCTGATTTATTTCTATCCGGAAGGGCAAACCAAAACTGGATAAAAATACGATTTATTTTGGAGGATTAGATTCTCTAATTCAATGCAACAAATTGCTGATGAATCCTTAGGAGAAAGGGGGTGAATGGCGGCATCTGGGGCAATGCTGACCAACCAAAACTATTAAAAAATACTGATGCCAACAAAACAATAAAAAAAAAATTGGAAAACAAAAAAAAAGTCAAAAAAACAATTTGAAGTCTTTAGCTCAAAGCGTTCTCGAGTTATTACGGTCACAAATTTTCAATCTGGGCCCTTTTTTCATGTCTTTTAATAGGAAATCACCTTCCATAGTTATGAAACGCTAACTTGAAAAATGGATCTTGCATATTAGGGTGCATTGGACTCTTTAAATTAAAAAAAAATCGCTTAAATGAGCTAAAGTAGTGAAACCCCTTGGGGAATCGACTATAGTGATCCTAAATTAACGACTGATGTTGACAGATCTGTCGCACAGTGTAATTGGCTAACACTTTTCCTAAAATAAATTTTATTTTTTATTTTAAACCAGTCACACCTCCCAAAAAAAAACTTCTTAAACCCGGCCCTGTATACCAGATATATTAATCTAATTAAAAAAAGTAAAAGAATTATGATTTTTATATTTTTTTACAATTTTCAAACGAAACGGGGCGGACCCTAATTTAATTTTTCGGTTGGAAATGTTGTTAAAAGTGACACTTTTGTTAAGAATGTCTTTTTCCTGCCAAAGTACTTTTGCGGTCCCTTATGGAAAATTGTCAGTAGAAAACTGACATAACCAAATCGAAACTAATTGTACTTATTATTTTTACCTTATTGTTATGGTATTTTTCAAGAAAAAAAAAACGTGTTTTTTGAAATACCTACCTTAATATTTTACGGGAGAAAATTTAAACTTTCTGGCCTAGGGCCAAAAAGGTTTTTCGCCCGCTAACTAAAACTTGTTATTTTTAAGGTTTTTAAAAGATGATGCTTTACCTTTCACTTTTGTCTTCAACTAACCGTACTTGTTGACTAGATACCTTTCACTTTTGGTCTTGAACTAACCGTTCTTTTTGACTAGATTATAATCATTTCGTACAAAATAAAAAAAATTCCATAGCATAACCTCAAAATATATGTCAACTGATTAATCTGTATTCACCCACTAAAATAAATTAAAAACACAAAATTTCAATTGTAAAATCACTTTCAATATTTATAATATCCATAGAACGGTTTCACAAGTATTATTTTCACAACAGAGACATTTTAACAGAAATTAATCACCAAGCTATAGCTTAATTAATTTGAAAATGAAACCGCAAGCAAAATAAACAATTCAATTGTTTCTGTAGCGATTTGATTGGACAGCAATTTGTCATGGATAACTAGATAAGTAATAAGACAGTAAAAAGAAATATTTTTTGCACTTTAAAATTAAGTATATTTTAATAATTTATTATACTTAGTAACAATCGAATAAAAAATATTGTATAATACACGGGCAAAAAGTTATATTTCGATTTCGTAGGTTTATTACCCTCGGGCCGGTCCTCGGCTTCTAAAAACCTACTCAATCGATAAATTTAACTTTTCGCCCTTGTATTATAAATAAGTATTGTTTTCAACCGCTTTAGGTTTACAACAACAGATAATTCGGTAATTTGCCGTGAAAACGAGTTCGCCAAACGGGAGAGGATATAGTAAAGCTTGTATCAAACGGGCGGAAAGACCCAGATCTACTGATAATGTTAGTTGGGTAAATTATGAAGGGCAATAATTGCAGGACTTTGGGCCAAAACAGAGACATGTCCAATCAGAAAAATCTGAAACAGGTACAGGGCCGTAGCTAAGAATATCAAAAACATAATTAAATAGAAAAAACAAACATGTAATAGTTATTTATGGTACTAGTGGGTAATATCGGTTTACCCATGAGTGCCATACAAGGTTTTATCCAATAAATAGCTTAGGAATTCATATTTTTATTAAAAATTTTAATGACATTTACAAGAAAATAATTTGACAAGTGACAGTTGAGTGGGTAAAATAAATAATTATCCACTCAATAAAGTATGTATGTTTTGGATAAAAATAAATGAGGGGTGTTTCATTTAAAAATCGAAAGTAGGGGTCGTTTCCGGTTAAACCGGAGGTGAAAAAAGAAATACGGTACCAACGTGATATAATTCAAAATATTCTCATATAGACACACTATAAATTTCATTCTACGAATAAAGAAGTTATAGGGGCGATCCACCTTAAAAAAACACCCTGTGTGTGATTTGGGACTTACTTGCTAAACTGCTTGTATCTTTCCGGTGGAACTGTAATCCTAGGTGTTTGTAGCAGGGTTCAAACATAGGTTTTCCTTTCACTGGTAACTGATTTGTTCTCCTCGCGCGGCGACCGGTAACATACAGTGCGGTCCAAAAGTCACCCCCCACCCCTTTAACTTTTGAACGCGTTGAGATATCAACTTCAAATTTAGTACTCTTAAATAAGACAACTTAAACTATCTTTAAGCATATATTTAATACTTTCAGCTCTTAAAATGTGGGCAGGGGGGCATGGGGGCACATTTTTTTAAATGGAAAGGGGGGTCGTGTAATACATCATTTTAAAGCTTATAAAATTCTCCATTTAACTCCATATTTTTAAATTAAAAAAAAAATTGGGTTTAAAATGGGGTTGAAAATGGGTATTAATGTCAAAATTCCTCTAAAAAAAACAAATCATTTTTTAAAAATGCCTAATTTCATCATAAAAAAATGTTAATTATACTTTTAAACTAATTTTAGTTGACATAAATAAAAATTTATAAAAAAAAACTTAAAAAATCGAATGTTTTAGCACAAAAAATTGAAAAATCAAAACCTTAAAAAACATTTTTAAAAAAATTAAAAATGTTAGTTTAAATAGAGAATTTTATAATCTTTAAAATAATCATGTATCACACGACCCCCCTTTCCATTAAAAAAAATGTCCCCCCATGCCCCCCTGTCCACATTTTAAGAGCTGAAAATATCAAATATATGCTAAAAAATAGTTTAAGTTGTCTTATTTAAGAGTTCTAAATTTGAAGTCAATATCTCAACTCGTTCAAAAGTTAAAAGGGGGGTGACTTTTGGACGGCACTGTATGATATAGTCTGTTTACACTTCGATTTACTTTACACTTAAATATTAACGTTCACAAATAACATGTATCGATACGAATAATGTTTATGTTTTAGGGACATGAAGTGTCTTCCTTCACGTTTATTCTAGAATTGCTCCTTTTTAACACTATAAAAAGTCTAACGATAAATTCGGAGAATCAGTTTTTTATACTATTTCGAATTTATCTACAAGCGAAACCGTATCGCCATCTAACGGATAGTGGCGCAATGTATAAAACCGTTTACCATTTAATAAAAATGCTCAGTGTATAACATATTATCAGTAGTCGGCGTAAACTCAGTTATGACTCATCAACGTTGAAAATAAACACAGAAACATAGGCTTACGGAATAATTTTGCCGAATTAAAAAGGAAATTTTTATAAGGGTCACTAAATTAAAACATTTGACTACTGATTTGTTACACACAACAATATTGCCTATAGGTACATATTAACTATACATATGTATATAATTCAATGGGAGATTAGCTCAGCGGTCTAAGGCATCGATATAGCATTGACACTGAGCTAATGATCGTGAGTTCAAACCTCACTGGCGTCGATTGCCTTTTTCAGTTAATTAATAATTGAAATTTGGCAAAGGCGTACTCCCTAGATATATTGGTTCGAAAGTCAATTAAAGCCGGTGGTTCCCTCTACTACTAGCCCACACAAGTCCTGGACTTAGGGGATGCTTAATTAAGTAGAATAGTACGAGGTTAAAAATAAACATAAACAAAATAAACATAAACATATCGGTGTTTTTCAAAGAAAAAACCGACATCGATTTTTATCTTTTAAGAATACGGAAGTTTTTAATTTTTATTTATCGATAACTTTTTTCCCACCTTACTCGTTTAAATGGAATCATTAAAAAAAATCAAGATAAAAAGAAATAAAAATGTAAGTATTTAAAACCTCGCGTCAACGCTAGAGTCGACGCGGCGCCTATGCGAGTACTGGAAATTCGCCGAGTACTGCATATTATATCTGCCTTTCTAAGCTGAAAGGTCCTATCTGTGTATGTCAAACCTATATAGATAGGACCTTTCAGCATACCAAGCCAGATTTATACAAGGTGTCTCACGTTAGATAAATCACTCAATTTAATTAAGATTATGCAATAAAAATTTAGTTAATATAAAATTAAATTAAATTCACATTTAAATGTGGATAATTATATTGCTTGAATTTTCATTGCATATCATCACACTTTCCTAATATAAAACTGCTTTTTAATACCAGTTTTGTAAATAACACAAAATGTACTTAACAGTGTTTAAACCCAAACATTAGGATTGTGGCTGATATCATTACTGTGTTAGGGATAAACTTCTATTGTGTGTCATGTAACAATTCCGGCCTAGACAGGACAATATTCAACAAATCATTAGTGCTCTAATGTAATTATACGTACTATATTGTCAAATTAATATGTTGTGTATTGTACAATTGCTGAATTTAATCATACAAAATGACCAGCCGGAAATCAAATGCTGTGACAAATAAGACTTTTTTGTTTAAAATTAAATTCCTTGTTTAGTTTTCATCCTGTATATACTAGATTTTGTTAAGTCCCTTATGCTGACAAATATAAGGTTTCATGCGCATGACTTACTACCTTAAGTTGCTGGCTTCAGGCGATATTTTAGTGTAATTTAAATGAGTTCGTAAAACAGCACGGTCCTGACAATACGTTAAATTCGTCAGGGGCGCGATACTCACGCCACTATCGCTTCCAAAGAACAAAAATAACAATAGTTATTCGTAATGAATCACGCTATGGAAAATACATCCAATAAATAACATTTCGCGTAGAACGAGTTGGAAATAGTCATCAAAATTTTTGGGGGGTAAAATATTTTGAATTCAACCAACCAACTTTTTGAGAAAAAAATTAAAAAATATATATTTTTATTGTTTTAATTTTTTTTTTCTCGAAAAAAAAAATTAAAAAAAATAATTTTTTTCGTGTTCCATGTGACTTTACAATTTTTGCGTATCCCCGTTAAATGAATACCTCGATCCGAGCTCTGGTTATGATGGAAGAAAGTAAAACTAATTACTAAATAATCTCTTCTAACTTGCACGTTACATGTAACTTTCATTTAACTTTGCTGAGACATAATTACTGATAACAACGTTGGAAAATCCCGGAAAAGTCTGGTGTCCTTTCTAGAAAATCCTCACAATTATCACTGCCATTTTTTGCTATCTTGCCTGTACAGGGCGAGTCTGTGGTAATTTTATTTTCGTTTAGGTTCTTTTTTTGTAAGCGGTTTTTTCAATGATTTACGATTTACAGAAATTAAATAAGTAGGGAAAAGGGGGAGAATGGCGGCCACTGGAGGTATTGATGTATGTTTAGGACTAAGTAATAGATTGCTCAATAAATAGATAAATAAATAAATAAATAAATAAATAAATAAATAAATAAATAAATAAATAAATAAATAAATAAATAAATAAATAAATAAATAAATAAATAAATAAATAAATAAATAAATAAATAAATAAATAAATAAATAAATAAATAAATTATGTTTCGTGGATAAAAGAATTGTAAACTTAGGGGATGGGGTCCTAAGATGACGAGCTGGGTAAGTTGACGAATCGTCTATAACAAACGAACGTCAACAGATGGAGCAACATCTATCTATCTATGTATCTATCTGGAGCAACAGTTGCAGTCGCAGTGACTAGAGCGTCAAATAAGAGCGCTAGTGTCATTCATTCCAAACAAAGTTGGTCGATGTAGAAGCCACGTTTGTTTAAACGGGTGATTCGTTATCATTTCGAGTGTACCAACTTTAGTGAATAAAAGGAGGGTATTGCGTTTTGGTTTGGAATTAAAATTAAGTTTCAAATTAAGATTTGTTAACAATAATTATTATTATTTAAATAATAAAAAAACCAAGCACCTTCTTTTTTCTGGGACCACTGTGCACATGTGTGTCCGTCCGTCTGATGACACGATTTTTGTCTACACGATAACTCAAGAAAGAATAATCCGATCGACTTGAAATTTTCAGGAAAATCAAGTTATACGAAGGGAAGATCCCTATTGTTTTTGAAAGTTATCCCCCCAAAAACAAAAAGTTATGGGGGTTGAACTTTTAAAAAATAGAAAAAAGCTGAAAGAAATTTCCGATTAACGTATACGTTATTATATTTTTTTCAAGAAAAATTACTATTATTATTTTAAGGATCAATTCTAAAAAAAAATAATTAAAAAAAAATTGAAAAATTTTAAAGTTTTTTTCTGATTTTTTTTTTTAATTTTTCGAAAAAGGTTTTATTTATGTAATTTTTTTTGAAAATTATTTTATTTTTTACGTATTTTAAGTATTTGGAAAATGCAATATACCATTTACTGTGAATATGTATAATGGAATGCGTGGCATTACATATCTTCACTGCTTGTTTTTAGCTTTATTCGAACTCTTATTTATACGATTTTCAAAAAATGGTAGAGTGATGATCTCGAATTTGATTCTAAAGGCTTCAAATATCGATAAAAGATCCTTTAGGGTTTTAATAAAACTTCAAGATGTTCATAATAGAGCTAAAATTAAAAAAGTTGGAAACGTAAAAACGGAATTTCACGTAGCCACCAGCTACGTGCGGCACGTAACGTGCCAAATATGTGGCAAAGATAATTGCTGATAACAGCTTATTTAACCCAACAAGAAAGAATCAACGAACTAATAACTCTTCTCTCTAGAATAGGCATTTCATTCCTAAAAACTGAGAAAAACGTAGCCAACATATACATTTCTCTGTCTTACTCGCACAGCTTTGATCTGACAGAGATAACAATAACAGTTACTGGTAATTGTTATTGTTCAGGCCTGAATATACCTACTATTTGTTTACAAACAAACCGAGAGGTTGCCGATACTTTATATTAACGGTATGCGTATTCTAGAGAGAAGAGTTGTTATTTCGTTGGATACAACAACCAGTTGTGGAACTAAGAGGTAAACAACACAAAATTGTAATAAATAAAACAACAAATGTTTTACTTGCTCTTACTCGCACAGATTTGTTCTGACAGAGATATCAATAACAGTTACTGGTAATTGTTATTGTTCAGGCCTGAATATACCTACTATTTGTTTACAAACAAACCGAGATGTTGGCGATACTTTATATTAACGGTATGCGTATTCTAGGGAGAAGAGTTGTTAGTTCGTTGGAAAGAATACTACATGATTATCACGTCCACAGGTTTAGGAGAACGAATTTACTAAACTTTAATATACATTTTTTCTATTTTGCGACTCTTGACGTTTTGCGTGCAAATGTCAATGTCGATTTAAAGTTTAATTTTTTACAACATTTTGTGTTTGGGTTATTTTATACCGTGTTAAAATTGTGGACTGGTTAATTGCAGTGAAAAAAGAAGAGATGACTGTAAAATATATCAAAATATCATTTGTTCTTAGAATTTTAAACATAGTGTAAACTGTAATGCCAACCCAAAACAAAAATCCCTAAATCAGTCATCAATTTAAATGTAAGTTTTTTAAACTTTAGAGCAAAATAGAAAAAATTGTATAAAGCACTCGTTTCATAACACGTTTTTAGAGCACTAGTAAATTAGAAAACTCGCCGCAAGCGGCTCGTTTTCTAAACTTGTACTCGTGCGCTAAAAACGTATGTTATGAAACTAGTACTTTAATATACTACTATTAAACTTTGTCATTATGCACTCAGAAAATTTCGTTTGGACTTTTTAATACTGAATGTTATTTGTTAATACATATTTTTTATTTAAGGCCCATCCAGAAGCTTGCGTTAGAACATAAAACATAAGAATGTGATGCCGTGATTGGCTTACCAGATACATGTCGGCACATCAAGCCAATCACGGCATCGCGTTTTTAAGTACTATGTTGTTATGCGATATGTTGTTATGTGGATATGCCCTTTTATCGCCACCATTGGTATGGCGAGATTATTATTATTTTTAATATTGCAATAAGATGTTATTATTATTGTTGCATTGTTATTATTATTATTATAATTGCATTGTATTTAACTTGCAAATTTTACCTTATTTTTTTATTTTCTTTCTATTATTTTTTTTCTCCTAACTTTTTTTTTAACTTTATCTTTAAATAACACGGGAGTAAATTTTTGGTAACAAGGATTTCCTTCTGCAAAAAATTACTCTTGTGATATTTTTCTAAATTCCTTTATATATATATATTACTAACTAATTAAATTAAAAATTTTAGTAGTTTAAGAACAAAACAAATATGTTTATCTGTACGGAAGATATATGGATATGAATTTTGGAGAAGTAGAAGTAGAAGTTTTATTTAATAATTAAGAAGTCAATTTAAAATTTGAAGTAACAAGATTGAAGAAAACACGGAAGAAAATAATTTTAGTAATGTCTGTTTTCATCAAAATTAATGGAGAGCCCCTAGCACAAGCAACAGCTTATTTGGGGCTCTCCATGACTCTGTACTGTATCAAACCTAATAAAAATAAAGATAAATAAAGATAAAATATATAGTTATTAATTAAAATATTTAGTTTATTGTAGAAAATATAAAGATTTCTTAACAGTTTAGACTTTAAATAAATAAATAAATAAATAAATAAATGAATAAATAAATGAATGAATGAATGAATGAATGAATGAATAAATAAATAAATAAATAAATAAATAAATAAATAAATAAATAAATAAATAAATAAATAAATAAATAAATAAATAAATAAATAAATAAATAAATAAATAAATAAATAAATAAATAAATAAATAAATAAATACTATTCACAGTGGATATATTGCATTTTTCCAAATAAAGCATAACTATTTAAAACCCAAAATAAAATATTGCTGCCAACAAAAAAATACTTACCCTGTAGGCGGCCTACTGTATACTGTAGACCGCCTACAGGGTATTAAAATAAAAAATCAAGTGAAAAAAAAAAGAAAAAAATAAAAAAATTAAAAACATTTCTAAAAATAAAAAAAAATATTTTTTTGTCTTTTTTTTTTGCTAAACGAGAAGTGGTTAAATAAAACAAAGTTTAAGTTTTGTGGCTACCTTGTTTTATTTATTTTATTTAATTCTCTTTATATGGGATAACTTAGATGGCAGCTTGTTGCTGCAGCCTGCAGTCCACAAAAGTATTTTATTCTATTTAAGTGCTGCGTTAACAACGTATCGCAGAACCGCCGCTGGTTGGAGTGACTTTTTAACATTTCATACATGCATCGCCATCTTTTATAAAAGAGCAATACCTCACACACAGAAAAAAAGTTCATCTACTGAACACTAGATGTAAGGATACGTCCAAACTTAAAATACAAAAAGCTAGATGGCAGCATAAAAAGCCAAATGTGTTTAGTGATTTTTATTGTAAATTGGCAGCACTGGTTTGTAACCGGCGTTAGCAGTGAGTGAAGTTGTCAATGTGAAAGTTTTGAAATTATAGTTTTCGTTGTATTTATCTAATAGTATTGTATTAAAATGACAAATTTAACCGCTGTTCCCACTGTTTTTACTACCAAAGCCAGGGATTTAATTCCCAAAGCTAGAGTCCTCGTTGTTGGCGCCGGTGGAATCGGCTGCGAGGTTTTGAAGAATTTAGCTCTAACGGGCTTTCAAGACATTGAAATTGTAATTAATTTAATAAATATCGTATTGTTTGCATGAACTTATCTATATCAGTAGCACAGACGTAAATAGTCGTATCTCCATTTTAGAAAGTTTTGATAAATTAACGAAAAAAGTTTATTTTACATAAAGAAGTGCAAAGTAACTAACTAACTAACTATTTAAATAGCTAAAGTAGTGCATTTACACATACGATCATTTACCATTTGGAAAAGAAGATTATGTGGTAAAATGAAGTAACTAACCTAAAATTTGGCCTAATGTGGCTTTTTAAATAACTAAAGTACTCCATTTACACATACGATCATTTACCATTTGGAAAAGAAGTTTTTGTGTGGTAAAATGAAGCAACTAACCTAAAATTTGGCCTAATGTGGCTTTTTAATAACTAAAGTACTCCATTTACACATACAGTCATTTACCATTTGACAAAAACAGTTTTCGTGTGGTAAAATGAAGTAACTAACTTTGGCCCAATGTGGATACAATGATTTACCTCTGTGCTACAGGTATGTCTTAGGCATTTGGTCTAAACCGGCTTTTCATGTAAATGTACAAGCAAAAATGGTCACCTTGTTAAAAAGCACCCTTTTAGATGAGTAATAATACATTTAAATAAGTATATCTCTGAAGATAATCGTCCTACCCATATCGAATGTGTTCCATGGGACCACATAAAACCTTTTTTACTAACTGACTAAAACTAACTTAATTGCAAAATTTAATTTGCTTAATATAAAACAGGTTTTATGTGATTTTATCTTGTTTTACATGGAATAAATTTTATTTTTAATAGGGACAACAAACATTAACAAAATTGTTTTTTTTAGGTTATTAAACATGCATTTTAAACGTGAAATTTTTCCTTGCAATCAACGATAACCCAGTTTTTTCAAAAAATAATTGTCCTATCCCAGTTTTAACCACAATTGACTTGTTGCAAACCGCAAAGGTCCTATATTGTTTGGAAAATAATTTTTAAAATCTGATGATCTATTTAAAAGGTTTACATACAAGAAAACCCACAAATGTGGACCGATTTTTGTCCATTTTTTAATAGACCCTATTTTTCTAAAATGTTCAATGGGGTTGTTTAACAATCATGTCACCGAATTTTTGCTATTTTTAGACCCCCTCCCCCCTATTGTCACCATTTTCTCATGTATAATTGAAACATTTGATATGGGCTGTCACTCAACTAGACCTCACCGCCCCCTGGGTGGGTGACAAATGTTAAACAGCCCCTGATATGATATAGTTAATTAGCATCAAGAACACCAAACAAATGAAAAAACCAAATAATTAGGTCAAGTGACGTTTGCGTGAAAATTGCGAGTTCACATAGAACAGTCAAAGTCCAAACGTCCAGTATTTTTTTTGGCCGATTTTTAGGGTTTTTACGAGGGGTTTATTTAATGGACAATCCTTGTACACCTAACCAACAATCTTCTACAATCCTTGACAATTCCTACTTCTACAGTCATCTAAAATCCTCCTCAATCCTCCACAATCATCTACAATCTTCCACAATCATCTGAAATCTTCCCACAATCTTTAACAATCTTCATTAAAATTTAGTGCAATCTTTCACAATCTTTTTGACAATCTTCCACAATCCTTTGATTCTACAATAAACCCCTTGGGTTTTTAAAGCATTTAAGGTATATTTTTCGTCAGAATTGTATTCTCCTCGTTTAAATGGGGGGGGGCTACGTCCCCCCTTCCCAAAAAAACACACCAAACACAAAAAAACAAACCAAAGAATTAGGTCAGGTGACGTCGGACGTCAAAATAGCTACTTCGATAAATAAAATAAATATTATCCAATACATACAGATAATAAGACAATTACCAGCTTTATTTTAAATAGATAAACTCAATAATAACCCCCGCGTGGCTTTTACTTTATTGAGTGGATAATTATTTATTTTACCGACTCAACTGTCACTTGTCAAATTATTTTCTTGTAAATGTCATTAAAATTTTTAATAAAAATATGAATTCCTAAGCTATTTATTGGATAAAACCTTGTATGGCACTCGTGGGTAAACCGATATTGCCCTCTCGAAAATTAACCTGCTTGGCTGACGCCTCGCAGGTTAATTTTCTCATGGGCAATATCTTACTTTACCCACTAGTACCATAAATAACTATTTCCTATCTTTGCAGATTGACTTGGATACAATTGATGTCAGTAATTTAAACAGACAGTTCCTCTTCCGCAAAGAGCATGTTGGTAAACCAAAGGCTGTCGTAGCGAAAGAAAGTATTTTGGCATACAATCCAGATATTAAGATTAAGGCATACCATGATAGTATTACCAAGTAAGTTAAGTGGTTAACACATTTGCTGTGTAGCATTTTTTACACTGAGAAGACAATATGTAATTTTGCAATATACAGTACAACCTCTTTAATCCGGACCTCCTTTAATCAGAACGGTTTTTCATTTCCGAATATCTCGTTAGTCCAGACAATCATTATCATTGAACATCTGTTATAAATTATAATAATTATTATATTATTTACAGCACCAGCGCTAGAATAATATTATTCGGTAGTTTCGGATTTTCAAAAAAAATCAAAAATCGCCCTTTCATGAAAAAATAGGCACCTTTTTTTAAATGTCCGTCTGTCTGTCTGTCCGTCCGTCTGATGTCACGTTTTTTTTTGCGATAACTCAAGAACGAGTAATCTGATAGACTTGAAATTTTTAGAAAAAATCAAGTTCTACGAGGAGAAGATCGCTCTTGTTTTTCAAAATAATCCCCCCAAAAACAAAAAAGTTATGGGGGGTTAAACTTTTTAAAAAATTGTAAAAGCTAAAAAAAAAGTTCAGAAAAAATTGCTTTTATTATAAGGATCAATTCTACCTATTTTGAAAGTAATCCCTCCAAAAACAAAAAAGTTATGGAGTTAAACTTAAAAAAAAATTTAAAAAACTTTAAAAAATTTTTTTTCAATTTTTTTTGTACACAAACAGAAAATAACCAGGTGGTTATTAGCACTAATATATAAGGGCACTGCCCTTATTTGTTTACAATGATTAGTATGTGTACTTTATTTTGATTTAAAAATAGTATTTTCATGTATTTACTGTCCGGAATGTTTTGTTTACAGCAATATTAAAAAGGTCAAAAAAGGACAAATAAAAAAATGTCTTAAAAGTTTTAACCTTGGGGTGAGGTACCCCTGAAAAAGTCCAAACCAATACTTGTATGGATTAAATACTTAGATCTCTACTAAAGCTACTTACTGAGAACCTATTATTCTTAGTTAACACCCAGTTTTAGACTCCCTGATTAGTTAGATTTGACAGTTAACTGAGTATAATCTGAGTTCTCAGTTGAATGGTAAGTCGTTTAATTTTATATTTATATTTTTTTCCAGTCAAGACTTTGGTGTCAACTTTTTTAAACAGTTCAACATCGTCCTAAACGCCTTGGACAACCGCGCAGCCCGAAGCCACGTTAACCGCATCTGTCTGGCCGCCGAAGTTCCTCTGATCGAATCCGGGACGGCTGGCTATTCTGGACAGGTCGAATTTATCAAGAAGGCCTCACTGAATGCTACGAGTGCCATCCGAAGCCTCCTCAGAAGACTTTCCCTGGTTGCACTATTCGTAATACACCCTCAGAACCTGTGCATTGCATTGTTTGGGCTAAACATTTGTTCAAGTAAGTACCAGTACTCAACGAACTAACAACACTTCTCTCTAGAATACGCATACCGTTAATATAAAGTATCGCCAACATCTCGGTTTGTTTGTAAACAAATAGTAGGTATATTTAGGCCTGAACAATAACAGTTACCAGTAACTTTTATTGTTGTCTCTGTTAGAACAAAGCTGTGCGAGTAAGACAGACAAATGTATATGTTGGCTACGTTTTTTTCAGTTTTTACAAATGAAATGCCTATTCTAGAGAGAAGAGTTATTAGTTCGTTGCCAGTACTTGAATATCTCAAACCAAAGAATCGACAAGTTCGTTGCTATGGAGTAGGCCATGTTTTTGGCAAGTAACCGGTTTAATATAGTCCCGGGCCGGACAGAGCCAGCCCGGGCCCCGGTGAACATTTTTCCTTTTCTGGACACCTCAAAGCTTTACCCCTGGCGGATTTTGTTTTTCGGGCCCCTACTATCGACGCCGAGCCCCCCTCGGAGGCCCGGGCCCCGGGGAATCTTCCCCCTTCCCCCCCTGAATCCGGGCCTGCCCGCAATTAATTCCTTTTTGTGAGAAGTAGTCAGTATTGGAGTTGCCCTATCTTCACTGAAGGCCTCATTTGTTTATATTTTTTTCGATTTGTGAAGGCTGTATTTGTATTTTTTTAGTTATAATTTTATTTTGTTTTTTTTTTTACTTTCATTAAATAAATAGAAAGCAAATACTTACTCAATTATTGTCTAAAGTGAACTAATAAAAAACACTAAAATTAGTATCCATAAATAAAATATTCATCTTTTATTTTTTATTTGCGAAGACTTAGTTTACTGCTTAAAAATACTTTTTTTGCATATTATTTTAAAAATTTTCGCCTGCGGCGCTATATGTGCTTATTTTACAAATTCATATATTTTTTTTTCGATTTATGAAGGCCTCATTTGTTTTTTTTTTTTGATTTGTGAAGGCTGTATTTGTTTTTTTTTAGTTATAATTTTATTTTGTTTTTTTTTACTTTCATTAAATAAATAGAAAGGCAAATGCTTACTCAATTATTGTCCAAAGTAAACTATTAAAAAAAGTGTTAGAACCCTAATTTTAGTATCCATAAATAAAATACGCCCTATTTGAATAGAAAATCAAATTAAAAAAGTCGTTTTTTGTCGTAAGACGCTGCTTATTGGTCAGGGAAAAATCAAAAAAATTGCCTGGAGACCAGGAGAAGTCAGGGAAATTTGTTTCTGAAAAAGTCCAAACGAAAAATCAGATTCAGATTTGTCGACTCCAAATACCCATATGTACCAATTATGACGCGCGGGTGGAGTTAGAAAAACTTTATTATGAGATTCAATTTCGCCAACCTTAAAACCCCTACTTTTTGTAAAAAATGTCTTTTTCTCCCGTTTTCCCCCACTTGCCGCACACCAATGTTTACCAAAAACAATCCCGAGCGATGACTTTTGGTAACATACCTGTATACCAAAATTTTAAGTCTCTAGCTTAAAGCGTTCTTAAGTCGTGCACACAAAATTTACCGGACAGAACGACCAATCGACCGATTGACCGACCTACAATTTTTTTTTGCTCGAAATTGATTTATATCGACATAAAATATCATAAAATGCAAAAATACGTAAAAAAAAAATTGAAAATTTTTGCACGAATACAAGGGTTTCCCAAAATTTTGAAAATTTTCTAAATGGGAAAGCAATACTATTAATTCTTTGAGTGGGTAAAATAAAGTAAAAGCCACGTGTGAGTTATTATTGAGTTTCTTTATATAAATAAAGCTAGTAATTTTCATAATATCTGTATGTATAAAAATTAGGGTGGGTCAAAAAACCGACTATTTTTTTTTTTACTTTATACTCTGAAAAATCGGTTGCTAGACACCTCTAGAAAATTCTCACCAAATATGAGAACTTAATTTTGATAAGAAAGGTTCTCCGCTTTACAATTTTCCATTTTTTCTTCAGTATTAGAAACAAAAATTCATCTCTTTGACAACTGTTCGTTAAAAAGTATCTCTCCTCATACTCTTGTAGGAAATCGAACGCTCTACAAAAAAGGTCTCTTACAATTTTTTCGTAAATCTCACCGTTTAAAAGATATCAAAGGTTAAAGTTTATTATTTTAAGAGACATTTCTGTTTTGCTTATGAATTTTATAACTCGCTTACAAAAAATTGTTATGAATTGCACAATTCATAGTTTTGTAGGAAATTAACTGCTCTACAAAAATGGTCTCTTATGATTTGTCGATTAAATTAAGCGTTTAAAAGATATTCATCGTCACACTTCAATGCTTACTAATTTTAATAGTTTTTGATGAATAATTCAAAAAATTTCAATTTAATTTACGAGTTTCACGAAAATTTATACAAATTTGAGTTCCTGTAAAAAGAGAAATTTATTAAATTTAAAAAAAAATAACGTTTTCGTTATTGATTAAATATGAAAAGTATTGATTTTGAAGAATAATATTTTCATTGAAAATATTATTAAAATAAAAAAGTTTCAAATAAATTTTCGAAAGGGAAACTTCTATAAGAGTTACTCTTACGATAGAAACTCAAATTATCTTTTATATAAGTGCTAAATTAACCAAATACAATAATAATTGCCTTAATTATAAACAAAAAACGCTAAAAATGGGAGTTTTACCCTATTTTTACCCTCTTACCCCCAATCGTTTACCCCCAAAATCTAATCATCTCTTCGGAATACGACAAGAAACAATATGCAAAAAACCGCAAGTCGATATCTCATGTAGAAATGGAGTTAGAGAGTTTACACCCAGACAGACAGACGGACACAAAAAATTTTTTTACTGATTTCGAGTCTTCGATTTTCGGCGAAGGAAAAGTGCCGATGTCAAAATGATCAAAATATTCTAACCCATGCCAAAAATCCGCTATCACTAAAATTTAAAAAAAAAACTTTCTAAAAATTTCAATTTTTTTTTTATTTAAAAAAATCTAAAAACTTAAAAAAAAGTTTAACTCCCATAACTATTTTGTTTTTGTGGGGATTACTGTCAAAAACAATAGGTGATCTTCCCCTCATTATTCGTTCTTGAGTTATCATGTCTAACAAAAATCGTGACATCAGGCAGACGGATAAAACAAAAACAAACTTTTCTTATTTTTGATGAAAAAAAAAATTGTATTCAAGAATTTTTTGTCTAGGACGATTTTTGAAAATTTTGCAAAATTCAAAACTACCGTATAATACTATTCTATCGCAGGCGCTGTGAATAGTATAATAATATTCATATATATATATATATATA
>OY294045.1:7075131-7212897 GCA_958510825.1 Brachypterus glaber
GTATGTATTTAACTTGCAAATTTTACCTTATTTTTTTATTTTCTTTCTATTATTTTTTTTCTCCTAACTTTTTTTTTAACTTTATTTATCTTTAAATAACACGGGAGTAAATTTTTGGTAACAAGGATTTCCTTCTGCAAAAAATTACTCTTGTGATATTTTTCTAAATTCCTTTATATATATATTACTAACTTCAAGAAAAATTAAATTAAAAATTTTAGTAGTTTAAGAACAAAACAAATATGTTTATCTGTACGGAAGATATATGGATATGAATTTTGGAGATGGTAGAAGTTTTATTTAATAATTAAGAAGTCAATTTAAAATTTGAAGTAACAAGATTGAAGAAAACACGGAAGAAAATAATTTTAGTAATGTCTGTTTTCATCAAAATTAATGGAGAGCCCCTAGCACAAGCAACAGCTTATTTGGGGCTCTCCATGACTCTGTACTGTATCAAACCTAATAAAAATAAAGATAAATAAAGATAAAATATATAGTTATTAATTAAAATATTTAGTTTATTGTAGAAAATATAAAGATTTCTTAACAGTTTAGACTTTAAATAAATAAATAAATAAATAAATAAATAAATAAATAAATAAATAAATAAATAAATAAATAAATAAATAAATAAATAAATAAATAAATAAATAAATAAATAAATAAATAAATAAATAAATAAATAAATAAATAAATAAATAAATAAATAAATAAATAAATAAATAAATAAATAAATAAATAAATAAATAAATAAATTAATAAATAAATAAATAAATAAATAAATAAATAAATAAATAAATAAATAAATAAATAAATAAATAAATAAATAAATAAATAAATAAATAAATAAATAAATAAATAAATAAATAAATAAATACTATTCACAGTGGATATATTGCATTTTTCCAAATAAAGCATAACTATTTAAAACGCAAAATAAAATATTGCTGCCAACAAAAAAATACTTACCCTGTAGGCGGCCTACTGTATACTGTAGACCGCCTACAGGGTAAGTATTAAAATAAAAAATCAAGTGAAAAAAAAAAGAAAAAAATAAAAAAATTAAAAACAACATTTCTAAAAATAAAAAAAAAATATATTTTTTTGTCTTTTTTTTGCTAAACGAGAAGTGGTTAAATAAAACAAAGTTTAAGTTTTGTGGCTACCTTGTTTTATTTATTTTATTTAATTCTCTTTATATCGGATAACTTAGATGGCAGCTTGTTGCTGCAGCCTGCAGTCCACAAAAGTATTTTATTCTATTTAAGTGCTGCGTTAACAACGTATCGCAGAACCGCCGCTGGTTGGAGTGACTTTTTAACATTTCATACATGCATCGCCATCTTTTATAAAAGATCAATACCTCACACACAGAAAGAAAGTTCATCTACTGAACACTAGATGTCAGGGTACGTCCAAACTTAAAATACAAAAAGCTAGATGGCAGCATAAAAAGCCAAATGTGTTTAGTGATTTTTATTGTAAATTGGCAGCACTGGTTTGTAACCGGCGTTAGCAGTGAGTGAAGTTGTCAATGTGAAAGTTTTGAAATTATAGTTTTCGTTGTATTTATCTAATAGTATTGTATTAAAATGACAAATTTAACCGCTGTTCCCACTGTTTTTACTACCAAAGCCAGGGATTTAATTCCCAAAGCTAGAGTCCTCGTTGTTGGCGCCGGTGGAATCGGCTGCGAGGTTTTGAAGAATTTAGCTCTAACGGGCTTTCAAGACATTGAAATTGTAATTAATTTAATAAATATCGTATTGTTTGCATGAACTTATCTATATCAGTAGCACAGAGGTAAATAGTCGTATCTCCATTTTAGAAAGTTTTGATAAATTAACGAAAAAAGTTTATTTTACATAAAGAAGTGCAAAGTAACTAACTAACTATTTAAATAGCTAAAGTAGTGCATTTACACATACGATCATTTACCATTTGGAAAAGAAGATTATGTGGTAAAATGAAGTAACTAACCTAAAATTTGGCCTAATGTGGCTTTTTAAATAACTAAAGTACTCCATTTACACATACGATCATTTACCATTTGGAAAAGAAGTTTTTGTGTGGTAAAATGAAGTAACTAACCTAAAATTTGGCCTAATGTGGCTTTTTAATAACTAAAGTACTCCATTTACACATACAGTCATTTACCATTTGACAAAAAAGTTTTCGTGTGGTAAAATGAAGTAACTAACTTTGGCCCAATGTGGATACAATGATTTACCTCTGTGCTACAGGTATGTCTTAGGCATTTGGTCTAAACCGGCTTTTCATGTAAATGTACAAGCAAAAATGGTCACCTTGTTAAAAAGCACCCTTTTAGATGAGTAATAATACATTTAAATAAGTATATCTCTGAAGATAATCGTCCTACCCATATCGAATGTGTTCCATGGGACCACATAAAACCTTTTTTACTAACTGACTAAAACTAACTTAATTGCAAAATTTAATTTGCTTAATATAAAACAGGTTTTATGTGATTTTATCTTGTTTTACATGGAATAAATTTTATTTTTAATAGGGACAACAAACATTAACAAAATTGTTTTTTTTTAGGTTATTAAACATGCATTTTAAATGTGAAATTTTTCCTTGCAATCAACGATAACACAGTTTTTTCAAAAAATAATTGTCCTATCCCAGTTTTAACCACAATTGACTTGTTGCAAACCGCAAAGGTCCTATATTGTTTGGAAAATAATTTTTAAAATCTGATGATCTATTTAAAAGGTTTACATACAAGAAAACCCACAAATGTGGACCGATTTTTGTCCATTTTTTAATAGACCCTATTTTTCTAAAATGTTGTTTAACAATCATGTCACCGAATTTTTGCTATTTTTAGACCCCCTCCCCCCTATTGTCACCATTTTCTCATGTATAATTGAAACATTTGATATGGGCTGTCACTCAACTAGACCTCACCGCCCCCTGGGTGGGTGACAAATGTTAAACAGCCCCTGATATGATATAGTTAATTAGCATCAAGAACACCAAACAAATGAAAAAACCAAATAATTAGGTCAAGTGACGTTTGACGTGAAAATTTCGAGTTCACATAGAACAGTCAAAGTCCAAACGTCCAGTATTTTTTTTGGCCGATTTTTAGGGTTTTTACGAGGGGTTTATTTAATGGACAATCCTTGTACACCTATCCAACAATCTTCTACAATCCTTGACAATTCCTACTTCTACAATCATCTAAAATCCTCCTCAATCCTCCACAATTATCTACAATCTTCCACAATCATCTGAAATCTTCCCACAATCTTTAACAATCTTCATTAAAATTTAGTGCAATCTTTCACAATCTTTTTGACAATCTTCCACAATCCTTTGATTCTCACAATAAACCCCTTGGGTTTTTAAAGCATTTAAGGTATATTTTTCGTCAGAATTGTATTCTCCTCGTTTAAATGGGGGGGGCTACGTCCCCCCTTCCTAAAAAAACACACCAAACAAACAAAAAACCAAAACAAACCAAAGAATTAGGTCAGGTGACGTCGGACGTCAAAATAGGCACTTTGATAAATAAAATTAATATTTTCTATCTTTGCAGATTGACTTGGATACAATTGATGTCAGTAATTTAAACAGACAGTTCCTCTTCCGCAAAGAGCATGTTGGTAAACCAAAGGCTGTCGTAGCGAAAGAAAGTATTTTGGCATACAATCCAGATATTAAGATTAAGGCATACCATGATAGTATTACCAAGTAAGTTAAGTGGTTAACACATTTGCTGTGTAGCATTTTTTACACTGAGAAGACAATATGTAATTTTGCAATATACAGTACAACCTCTTTAATCCGGACCTCCTTTAATCAGAACGGTTTTTCATTTCCGAATATCTCGTTAGTCCAGACAATCATTATCATTGAACATCTGTTATAAATTATAATAATTATTATTATATTATTTACAGAACCAGCGCTAGAATAATATTATTCGGTAGTTTCGGATTTTCAAAAAAAATCAAAAATCGCCCTTTCATGAAAAAATAGGCACCTATTTTTAAATGTCCGTCTGTCTGTCTGTCCGTCCGTCTGATGTCACGTTTTTTTTTTTGCGATAACTCTAGAACGAGTAATCTGATCGACTTGAAATTTTTAGGAAAAATCAAGTTCTACGAGGACAAGATCGCTCTTGTTTTTTAAAATAATCCCCCCAAAAACAAAAAAGTTATGGGGGGTTAAACTTTTTTAAAAATTGTAAAAGCTAAAAAAAAGTTCAGAAAAAATTGCTTTTATTATAAGGATCAATTCTACCTATTTTGAAAGTAATCCCTCCAAAAACAAAAAAGTTATGGAGTTAAACTTAAAAAAAATTTAAAAAACTTTAAAATTTTTTTTTTCAATTTTTTTTGTACACAAACAGAAAATAACCAGGTGGTTATTAGCACTAATATATAAGGGCACTGCCCTTATTTGTTTACAATGATTAGTATGTGTACTTTATTTTGATTTAAAAACAGTATTTTCATGTATTTACTGTCCGGAATGTTTTGTTTACAGCAATATTAAAAAGGTCAAAAAAGGACAAATAAAAAAATGTCTTAAAAGTTTTAACCTTGGGGTGAGGTACCCCTGAAAAAGTCCAAACCAATACTTGTATGGATTAAATACTTAGATCTCTACTAAAGCTACTTACTGAGAACCTATTATTCTTAGTTAACACCCAGTTTTAGACTCCCTGATTAGCTGGATTTGACAGTTAACTGAGTATAATCTGAGTTCTCAGTTGAATGGTAAGTCGTTTAATTTTATATTTATATTTTTTTCCAGTCAAGACTTTGGTGTCAACTTTTTTAAACAGTTCAACATCGTCCTAAACGCCTTGGACAACCGCGCAGCCCGAAGCCACGTTAACCGCATCTGTCTAGCCGCCGAAGTTCCTCTGATCGAATCCGGGACGGCTGGCTATTCTGGACAGGTCGAATTCATCAAGAAAGGGCTCACTGAATGCTACGAGTGCCATCCCAAGCCTCCTCAGAAGACTTTCCCTGGTTGCACTATTCGTAATACACCCTCAGAACCTGTGCATTGCATTGTTTGGGCTAAACATTTGTTCAAGTAAGTACCAGTACTCAACGAACAACTCTTCTCTCTAGAATACGCATACCGTTAATATAAAGTATCGCCAACATCTCGGTTTGTTTGTAAACAAATAGTAGGTATATTCAGGCCTGAAAAATAACAATTACCAGTAACTGTTATTGTTGTCTCTGTTAGAACAAAGCTGTGCGAGTAAGACAGACAAATGTATATGTTGGCTACGTTTTTTTCAGTTTTTACAAATGAAATGCCTATTCTAGAGAGGAGTTATTAGTTCGTTGCCAGTACTTGAATATCTCAAACCAAAGAATCGACAAGTTCGTTGCTATGGAGTAGGCCATGTTTTTGGCAAGTAACCGGTTTAATATAGTCCCGGGCCGGACAGAGCCAGCTCGGGCCCCGGGGAACATTTTTCCTTTTCTGGACACCTCAAAGCTTTACCCCTGGCGGATTTTGTTTTTCGGGCCCCTACTATCGACGCCGAGCCCCCCTCGGAGGCCCGGGCCCCGGGGAATCTTCCCCCTTCCCCCCCTGAATCCGGCCCTGCCCGCAATTAATTCCTTTTTGTGAGAAGTAGTCAGTATTGGTGTTGCCCTATCTTCACTGAAGGCCTCATTTGTTTATATTTTTTTCGATTTGTGAAGGCTGTATTTGTATTTTTTTAGTTATAATTTTATTTTGTTTTTTTTTTACTTTCATTAAATAAATAGAAAGCAAATACTTACTCAATTATTGTCTAAAGTAAACTAATAAAAAACACTAAATTTAGTATCCATAAATAAAATATTCATCTTTTATTTTTTATTTGCGAAGACTTAGTTTACTGCTTAAAAATTACTTTTTTGCATATTATTTTAAAAATTTTCGCCTGCGGCGCTAATATGTGCTTATTTTACAAATTCATATATTTTTTTTCGATTTATGAAGGCCTCATTTGTTTTTTTTTTTGGATTTGTGAAGGCTGTGTTTTTTTTTTTAGTTATAATTTTATTTTGTTTTTTTTTACTTTCATTAAATAAATAGAAAGCAAATACTTACTCAATTATTGTCCAAAGTAAACTATTAAAAAAGTGTTAGAACCCTAATTTTAGTATCCATAAATAAAATACGCCCTACACGGAAAAAAAAAATTATAGCTAGGAGCGCTATAACACACATACCAAGCAAATTATAATCGCTTATTATATAAATACAAGGCTTTCTCTTACAATTATGGCAGTCAGTGTAAAAATTTATATGAAATACTTTAATTGTTTAGTGAATAATAAAATATAACAAATAGTATGGCATTTATAGCTTAAATAGATTTAATTATTGTCCGTGCTAATAATTTTTATAATATAATAAAATTTCTGTAAATTTATAATAGTGCCTGTAATAAATATAATCGTGCCTGTAATATATATAATCGTTTCCAATTTATTTTAGAATAGAAAATAAAATTAAAAAAGTCGTTTTTTGTCGTAAGACGCTGCTTATTGGTCAGGAAAAAATCAAAAAAATTGCCTGGAGAACCAGGAGAAGTCAGGGAAATTTTTTTCTGAAAAAGTCCAAACGAAAACTGCCCCCGCCCCTGAAGGGGTGAAATTAGAAAAATTATTATCAGATTCAGATTTGTCGACTCCAAATACCCATATGTACCAATTTTGACGCGCGGGTGGAGTTAGAAAAACTTTATTATCAGATTCAATTTCGCCAACCTTAAAACCCCTACTTTTTGTAAAAAATGTCTTTTTCTCCGTTTTCCCCACTTGCCGCACACCAATGTTTACCAAAAACAATCCCGAGCGATGACTTTTGGTAACATACCTGTATACCAAATTTTAAGTCTCTAGCTTAAAGCGTTCTTAAGTCGTGCACACAAAATTTACCGGACAGAACGACCAATCGACCGATTGACCGACCTACAATTTTTTTTTTGCTCGAAATTCATTTATATCGACATAAAATATCATAAAATGCAAAAATACGCAAAAAAAATTGAAAATTTTTGCACGAATACAAGGGTTTCCCAAAATTTTGAAAATTTTCTAAATGGGAAAGCAATACTATAATTCTTTGAGTGGGTAAAATAAAAGTAAAAGCCACGTGTGAGTTATTATTGAGTTTCTTTATATAAAATAAAGCTAGTAATTTTCATATTATCTGTATAAAAATTAGGGTGGGTCAAAAAACCGACTATTTTTTTTTTACTTTATACTCTGAAAAATCGGTTGCTAGACACCTCTAGAAAATTCTCACCAAATATGAGAACTTAATTTTGATAAGAAAGGTTCTCCGCTTTACAATTTTCCATTTTTTCTTCAGTATTAGAAACAAAAATTCATCTCTTTGACAACTGTTCGTTAAAAAGTATCTCTCCTCATACTCTTGTAGGAAATCGAACGCTCTACAAAAAAGGTCTCTTACAATTTTTTCGTAAATCTCACCGTTTAAAAGATATCAAAGGTTAAAGTTTGATTATTTTAAGAGACATTTCTGTTTTGCTTATGAATTTTATAACTCGCTTACAAAAAATTGTTATGAATTGCACAATTCATAGTTTTGTAGGAAATTAACTGCTCTACAAAAATGGTCTCTTATGATTTGTCGATTAAATTAAGCGTTTAAAAGATATTCATCGTCACACTTCAATGCTTACTAATTTTAATAGTTTTTGATGAATAATTCAAAAAATTTCAATTTAATTTACGAGTTTCACGAAAATTTATACAAATTTGAGTTCCTGTAAAAAGAGAAATTTATTAAATTTAAAAAAAAATAACGTTTTCGTTATTGATTAAATATGAAAAGTATTGATTTTGAAGAATAATATTTTCATTGAAAATATTATTAAAATAAAAAAGTTTCAAATAAATTTTCGAAAGGGAAACTTCTATAAGAGTTACTCTTACGATAGAAACTCAAATTATCTTTTATATAAGTGCTAAATTAACCAAATACAATAATAATTGCCTTAATTATAAACAAAAAACGCTAAAAATGGGAGTTTTACCCTATTTTTACCCTCTTACCCCCAATCGTTTACCCCCAAAATCTAATCATCTCTTCGGAATACGACAAGAAACAATATGCAAAAAACCGCAAGTCGATATCTCATGTAGAAATGGAGTTAGAGAGTTTACACCCAGACAGACAGACAGACGGACTCAAAAAATTTTTTTACTGATTTCGAGTCTTCGACTTTTCGGCGAAGGAAAAGTGCCGATGTCAAAATGATCAAAATATTCTAACCCATGCCAAAAATCCGCTATCACTAAAATTAAAAAAAAAAACTTTCTAAAAATTTCAATTTTTTTTTTTTATTTAAAAAATCTAAAAACTTAAAAAAAAGTTTAACTCCCATAACTATTTTGTTTTTGGGGGATTACTGTCAAAAACAATAGGGATCTTCCCCTCATTATTCGTTCTTGAGTTATCATGTCTACAAAAATCGTGACATCAGGCAGACGGACAAAACAAAAACAAACTTTTCTTATTTTTGATGAAAAAAAAAATTGTATTCAAGAATTTTTTGTCTAGGACGATTTTTGAAAATTTTGCAAAATTCAAAACTACCGTATAATACTATTCTATCGCAGGCGCTGTGAATAGTATAATAATAATCATATATATATATATATATACAAATGTTTTAATAATATAAAGGCAATTTTCACGAAAAAAACGTCTGTCTGTCGGTATGTCTGTCAATCTGTCCGGGGAAATTTGTCACCACGATAACTCGAGAACGCTTTATAAAAAGTTCTCGGATGGGACTGTTTTTGGTAAGTCAGAGTGAGTTAAAGGGTAAAATGTAGTAAAAACAATTTAAAAAAATCAAAAATTGAAAAAAAAAAAACATTAAAAAAATATTATCCAACACCTTCACAGAAACACTTGTTTTGAGCACTATTTTAAATGTCAAAAGTGAGTTTTTTTCCAATAGTGACTAAAAAATTTTTCACCCACTCTTTTACGTACAGCTTTTGATCTCACCCAAAATTAGTTACATACCCTATTAATTATTATAATTATTCTATAAATAGAAGCACGTTAACTAAACCATAAAAATTAAAGAAAACCCCAAATTATTCTTTAGTTTTTGAATAAAATACTGTTTTTATTAAAAATTCTGTCATCACCGCGTCCATTTTGACGTTTGTAAGAAATGTAAAACTAGCAATTGTTTATTTTTAATATTCATACTTAGGCCATGGCTACCTATTATTTTAGTATTAAGAAAACTTAATCTTAATATTTTTGACATAATTTTTCGCAAAATTATAGATTTTTATTTAAAAATAAAAGGTGTTGGATAAAATTAAATTCTCAACTCGTGTATTAAGTGATTTTATCCACTTAAGAATATCAGCCCACTCGGCGTGGGTAAAATGCTACTTAATACACTTGTTAAGAAAATAACTATATTATTTTTTTTTAAGATAAGCTTTAGGGCAAAGCACTATTTTGTTGACTCTAGTACTTTTGACTTTTAGCCAACTTTTTGGTGAAGAAGACCCCGATATGGACGTGTCACCAGACAGGGAAGACCCGGACGCAAAACTGGAAGGGGAACACAGCACCACCAACACAGGGAACGTCGTCAGGATCTCCACCAGGCAATGGGTCCAAGATGTCAAATATGATGCAGCTAAACTGTTCAACAAGTTTTTCTTTGATGATATTGAGTACTTGTGTTCAATGGGTAAGTTATAATAAACATCTCTACTCTAAATTTCTCTACTCCCTAACATCCCTACTCCATAACATCCCTACTCCACAACAACTCTACTGCCATAAACTCCATTCGACGAGAAAATACCACTCTGACGTCACAGCGCGTAAATCAAAATGCACTCTGTATGGTAATTTAATTAGCAGATTTTCAGTAGTAATATCATAAGTGCATGTTGAATTATCGATATTTTTTTACTGTATTAAAAAAATATTTTGCTTGGCAATTGTTTGAGTGCGTTTTTCGTGTTACAAAATTCCGAGACCGCAGGTCGAGGAATTTTGACGAAAAATGCCCGAAAATAATTTCCTTTCCATTTTTCCTGTTTTTGGGGTAAATTTGATTGATTGCAAAACAAATCAATCGCATTTGGGACAGACATTTAACAACATTTTGGAACTTTTATAATGTGGGGTGAAACATTGTTTTTTTTTATTTTTGAATAAAAAGCGGTTTTTTGCCATTTTCTGTTTTATTTAGTTTTTTCTTACTTCATTTGTTTTTAATATAATGGCTATTTTTGCAGTCCTGCAACTTTGATTTGCTATAACTCGAATTGGAAACACCCTTGCAAAAATATACCCCGAAATCGTGTGAAAGAACGGCGCAATGGAGCTCTTTACAACTAGAATTATGAAGTCTACCCTATCTCTATCTCATTTGTGCTACACTTTCCAGCCAACCAAATAAATACTGTATTTGTTTTTCATACAACAAATACAGTATTTATTTGGTTGGCCGGAAAGTGTAGCACTGAGCGGCACGATCGAAAATAGCTAATGTGACTCTGTAGAATAAGATAATTCTATTAAAATTTAGATGGCGCCAGTAATTTCTTTAATAAAAATTATATAGTTACACTTTTTGCCCGGCCAAGTAAATATTGTATTTGTTCAACAAAGAACAAATACAGAATTTGTTTGGTTGGGTGGAAGTGGGAGTGTATGCATGTCTTCTATCCTTTTTGGGTAGAACTTTTGTCCATGTCTAATCTAACGGGAGAAATCGCCTTAATTGCATAATTGATTATTATATTTATAAATAATCTAAAAGTTACAAAAAAGTGCCTTGAAGGATTATAACATGAAATACAAATAAATGAACTATCGAGTAACTTATTTCACTCCACCCTAATATACATCCCATTACAACACGCGCTCGGATTTTGGTGAACGAGTCGAAAGACGAGTTCTTAAATCAGAAAAGTTTTGTTAATTTTTTTTAGAAAACCTTTGGAAAACCAGAACCAGACCAACCCCACTGACTTGGGACCAGGCAGTTGCCTCCAAGGGGGAAGGGGACGGCGATAGCAACCGAAAATCACACGAAATGAACGTGTGGTCTTTGAGCAAATGTGCCTCCGTTTTTGAGGAAAACATTGCTACTTTGAAAAAGCAGATGGAAGATGGCAGTTTCTTGGTGTGGGACAAGGACGACACGCCTGCCATGGACTTTGTCGTGGCCGCTGCTAATGTCAGAGCGCACATCTTCCATATCAAGCAGAACTCCAGATTTGCTATTAAATGTAAGTTGGACCATTTGGAGGTAGTTTAGTATATTGGAATAGTATATTCTATAACTAGTATGGAATAGACAACATTCCATAAGTGTTGTAGACTATACTTTTTCTTCGACTGAAAATATGAAACACTGTATGGCTTTAAACTGCGGACAAGGTTAAAAACAATGTTTTTTGTGACTCGACATTGTAACTGCAACTGCAACAAAACACATATTTTTAAATAAAGCAATTGATGTTATTTAATAATTTTATTAAATCAGTACTTAAAAAAGATTTTTATTTAATTTTAGCACATATTTACAAATTATAATGCAAAAATTGAAGGTTATGTCAGATTGTTGTGACAGATATCAGGTTTAAATATTTAACAATAGATGGAGCAGTTTTAATTTTTTGAACTAAATTGATAAAAAACTGGTCAAATATTAAGAAAAACTAATAAACTTTATGTAATTTTAACGCAAAACTTTAAATTGCATTACATTATTAAATATTTCATGGTAAAATGTATATATTTTTGCTAATTTTGCTACAGTTTTCTTTACTTTTATAAACAAGAGATGGAACTACATGTGCTCATTCTAACACTTGATACGGAATATTCATACCGTATCTACAGCTAGAATTAATTCATTCTGTGTTTGAAAAGTGTGTGTATTTGCTTACATTCTAAAGCAGTCGTAGAAAAAAATATATATCCATAATTAGTAGAATAAGTTTAATTTGTGATAAATTTGTAATGTTGCTAATGTTACACTTCGTGACATAGTTTAGTACTTACTTATAAGTAAGTATACTTACATTTATATCAGAATTTCTGTTATACAGGGTGTCCCAAAACTTGCGTTCATCCGTGAAGGTACATATACTACATAAAAAATATGTAAAAAAGTTTATATAAACATAGGGCCGCAAATCGGTCTTAATGGACTTACGGACCGTGTATGAATGTAGGTCTCTTATATAGGGCCCAAAAAAAGCGCTAATAAAATAATTTAACACTTCAGGGCGATTCCACTTTAAAAACTTAGAAAAAAAGTTTGTTAAACCCTGCCCCAAAAATAAATATTAAGTGAGTTATGGACTCTTAAATAGTAACACTTTTTAGGAGCATGTCCTGTAATTTTTTTTTAAATGGACTTTTCATAATTTGTAAAAAGAATGCAAAAAACTTACACTGAAAAAATCTTTGAACAGAAATGTGGTAAGCCACAGGCATTTCCCACGCCTGTGCTCTTCTCCGGTAAAATATACAAACTTAACTTTAAATAATTTACCTTAATAATACTAAACTACATGCATAACCTCGGCCCTTTAGCTCAAAGGGTTCCAGAGATATTAAATAAAAACCCCATTTCTGGTATCCCCTTAGGACCTATTTGCAGGTCTACGTTTATATATTTTTTTTTCATATTTTTTTAATGTAGTAAGGATGGACGCGAGTTCTGGGAAACCCTGTGTTTCAGAATATAAAATCTTTTTGAAATCAAATGTCTTTAGCAGAGGCAAGGACCTTTTTTTCATATAGTCATCAAATCATCAAGGAAAAACGTTAGGAAATTTCCTAATCCATATAGTATATTCAACTTCAAAATGCAGTGAGCGTAAACAAACGCACGTGACAACAACGGATTTAGTGACAGGGTAGGACTCAAAACAAAATATTTCTATATAACGGTCCATTGCAATTCATTGCACGCTTCTTCGCAAGTACTCACGTACTGACCTGTTTAATTTTCTACATCCCTACTCTCGCAACATTCGAGTGTTCTTACCAATGAAACCACGCGCTAGCTACCGCGTGCGCGATTGTTATATTTACTTCTACTTCATTTTGAAGTTGAATATACTATAGTTTGTTTATTTGTTTTGCTCCCCCTCCAAAAATCCTTCGCATCACACCTGGTACTAGCTTGTGCTAATATATCCTTTTCCATTTAGCTATCGCAGGAAATATAATTCCAGCTATCGCCACGGCAAACGCCATTGTCGCGGGGCTGGTGGTCCTCCACGCCTGCAAAGTCCTCTCCGAAGAGTACGACCGCTGTCCGACCGTCTATCTCCGCAAGAAGTCCGTTCATTCCAAGTTCATTTTGGCCGCGGACAAATCCCTGACCACGCCCAACGCCAGTTGCTACGTGTGCCGCCCCAACCCGACCGCGCACGTGTTTGTTAACGTCAACTCGATGCTGGTGAGGGAGTTCGAAGCGGAAGTTCTGAAGAAGTATTTGAATATGATCGCACCGGACGTTATTGTCAGCGGAAAGGGAATCGTGGTGATTTCGTCGGAGGAAGGGGAAACTGAAGTGAGTACAATATGCACCGAGAAAAATAGAATATACAGTATGTCCCCGGATGGAATTACAAAGAGGAATTTATTTTTTATTTTTGATATCTCAAAAAAAAAGTCGCTCACTTGAAAAAATTTTGAAATCGCCATTTTGAAGAAAAAAAAACATTATCTCATGAACCGTAAGAGATACAAAAAGTGCTTAGTGATTGGGAGTTTAAAATCAAGCAGAACAAGTTATCAAGAGTGACTTTTTTTGAGATATAAAAAATAAATTCCTCTTTGTAACTCCATCCGGGGACATACTGTATAGTGAACATTTTATTGCAACCAAGTCACGTTACTATGGTGCGCTGTCTCTCACTCTAAAATTATTAACGGCAAAGTGGGAAGGACATACGGTTACTATACACAGGTTTTTCTGACGTTATTATTAAAGTCATTTGTCATTAGTCATTTGTCATTAGTCCTTTGTTTTTATACCTAATCCTACAGGATGCGTAAAAAAACTGCAGATGACGTCATCATGCGAAACGTCTTTTAATCGCAATAAAGAGTCACGTGACCTCCATAACTTTTAAATAAATAGATCAATTTGAAAAAAAGTTATTTTCTCTTACTTATTAATTAAAACCAAAAACAAGTCTAAAATTAAAAAATTATAAAAAAGCTTAAAATTTAAAAACAAAAACTAATTTCAAAAAAATAGTAGGTATTTAAAAAAATATATTTATTATTTTTGTATTTTTAGAATAAATTATCTTTCAGTTAATAAGAGAATGTAAATTTTGTTCAAATTAACCTATTGGAACTAAAAGTGAATATAGGCGAACCGTGACATATCTAGAGATAGATATCGTCTTGTAAATTTCAGGACGTCGTATCTCAATTTTTTACGATTTTGAGATTTTGGACTTTTTTCTAAAAAATAAGTTTCACCTACTATTTTTTTTTTTAAATAACAAAAATATAAGCAAAATACTAACGTCGGATCTTAGATGATTATAAATTAATACATTTTAAACCTCGTATCTTTTAAATCTAATTAACTGACTATTTTGGAACGCACTTTTTCCATTTGGAGACGCTTTTTTGACATCTTATGCGCATGTTATAAAACTTTTTGAAGTTTAAATGTTTCAATAATTAATAATGTTATTATAATAATTAATTATATTTTGTTAAAATATTAATATAATAATGTTTCAAAGCTCGTATCTTAAAATTTTTTATTAATTTTGAGCATCAAAATGTCGTATCTATAAACATTAGGTTTTTATTTGTATTTATTTATTTTATACACAATAAAACGATTTAAGGTAAGTTAATCATTAATAAATGTATTAAGTTTATATTAAAAAGTACATTTTCAACCTATGATTAATGCGAGAAAGAGTTATTTCTCATTCCTGTAAAGTTGTCTTTTTTTAGAAATTCTGAAATTTACAAGACGATATGTAGATAGAAAAATTAGGTTAAAAATCCAAACCAAGACTAAAACCTAATTTTACGCTTTCATTTTCGGGACTAAACTTACCGTTTTTCTCCCTAGGGAATAAAAATCACGGCAACCTTGATAATATTAAAATATTATACTTACTATGTGCTTTGCTGGTTCAAAAATTAGGTTTGGTGGTGTTTTGTAATAAATTAGCGATTCAAACCAATTTATTTGATTTTAACAAAGAAAACCTTTAAAAATAACATTGTTATAACAATTTATACATAACTTAAAATTTATCATCTTCGTCCATTTTTTTGACGTTTGTGTCAACCATATTAAAAAACAATTGAAATCGCGATAGCCATGAAACTGACTTTTCGCAATTTACAGGCATCTTGATTAAATTACGAAAATAAAACAACCGATTTTAGACGCGTGGTTTTTAATTTTAATTTTATCTACCTACCTAAATTATGTTTGGTCCTGCAAAAAATAGTGTATATACCTCAGGACTAAACTTGGCTGTTTTAGTTCCTTGCATTTCTGTTTCCCTCGCTCGCTACGCTCGCTCAGGAAACACTAATGCAGCGGGACTAAAACAGCCAGTTTAGTCCCTTGGTATATAAATAACTATTTTTTTTAATTTAGATCAACAACAATAAAAAGTTGAATGAAGTTGGAATTGTTGATGGCAGTATCCTGAAATGTGACGACTTCTTGCAAAACTATGAATTAACTTTAAACATCAGCCATTACGAAAAAGGACCGGAACCGGACGCGCCCGTGTACAAAGTTGTTGGCAACATTGATGAATTCAAGGCCAGTGAAGAGAAGGAGAAAAATGAGGGTAAGTATAGTTTGACGCGCAGATCTGTGGGTACGGAAAATATGTTTGGAATGTGTGCAAGTGGGAGGCCCGATGTAGGCACGCACGCCTTACAACGCTCTTAACGGAAAGAAGAGAGCGCGAATGATTCCTCCCCCTTACGTCGGAGAGTTTCTTTCATGCGGGGAACTATACAAGAACCTATTAAAAAATACTGCTGTCAACACAATACTTTCCCCTATTAAAAAAATTGGAAGAAAACAAAAAGGAAAATTAAAAAAGAAAATTAAAAAAAAAATGTTTCTCCAAAAAGTTTTTTTTTCGTAAAGCGAAAAATAAATTGATTTTTTTTTATAGTTTTTACCCAATTTTACCGCCTTACACCACTCCTATTTTTACCAAAAACAATCCCAGCCTAGAATTTTGGATAACACGGTACGACAGCAAAAAAAATTCTGGCATCGGACCAACTTTTTTTTAGCAAATTTTGGGTCGTAGATTTCGAATCTATAATCATATTTTTCGGGTCACATCAGGATTTTTGAATTTTTATTTTACTAACGCAAGACTTTTTTTTTAATGTCCGTCTGTCCGTTCGTCTGATATCACGATAACTCAAGAACGAATAATCCGATCGACTTGAAATTTTCAGGAAAAAACAAGTTGTACGAGGGGAAGATCTCTTTTATTTTTGAAAGTAATCCCCCCAAAAACAAAACAGTTATGAGGGGTCAACTTTTAAAAAAATCGAAAAAAGTTGGAAGAAAATTCTGATTAACGTAACTTTTTCAGGAAAAATTACCTTTATTATAATCCGTATAAAGATTAATTATACCAATTTGGAAAGTAACCCCCCCCCCCAAAAAAACAACAACTATCAACAATCATAAAAAAATCGTTTTTTGCAAAAAGAAAATAAAAAAAAATACTTTACCCAAGTAAAATTATTTCGAAATTTTTTTATTTCTCTTTTTTTAATTTCTGGACTTTTTATATCCAAAAAATATGATTTCCGTAAAAAAAATTCTGTCTGTCGGTCTGTGTTTCTGGGAAATTTGTGACCACGATAACTTAAGAACGCTTCGGGCTAGACTTCAAATTCAATTATTTTTTTCATACATTTTTTTTTCTATTTACGAAAAAAGAACTTTTTTGAAAAAAATTGAAAATTTTTTTATTGATTTTTTTTATTTATTTTTCGTTTTACGAAAAAATAAACTTTTTTGAAAAAAAAAAATGAAATTTTTTTTCGTTTTCGATTTTAATGAACCTAGGCATATAGGGGAAAGTATTATTTTGTTGGCAGCAGTATTTTTTTTATTTTTTTGGATCTTTTTTTTTTTCAAAAAAATATTTTTTTTTAACAAAAAAGTAATTAAAAAAAATGTTGAAAAATTTTTTTTTATTGAAATTTTTTTGGGAAAATGCAAAAGTCCAAACCTACCATTTACTGTTAATACTAATAATGGAATGTGTAGCATCTTCACGGATTGTTTTTTGTTATTTTCAGTACAAGAAAATGGGGATAAGAAAGAAACACCTGAAGATGATAAAGATGATTTAATGATTGTTGAAGAAAACGATATTGAAGAAATTGAAGATCCCCAAGAAGGTGTCTCTGGTCCAAGCAAAAGAAGAAAACTCAATTCTGAAGGCGATTTGTGTGTTATTGATGATTAAAAAAAATATATGTATGTGAAAATTTATGTAATTTGCCGTTTTTTTTTGTATTTACTATTTAATATCAGAATATAATTTAAGTCATTTTTTAAATTGTTTTTTTTTATTGCTACAAAGTAACCATAAAAAACCAGCCGTCTCGAATGCGCGAGAATAAATAATTTTCAATAAAATTCTCTATTTAGGCAAAATTTTTAAACTTTGGTAAGGTATTGACTAATAATATTTTTTAGGTAAAGAAGATATAGCAGATAAGTATTATTTTAAACGCAATACCTTACCAGCGCATCTAGAAATAGGTGCGCCTGATAAGAACATTTTAATTTTATTTTCTGTTTTAGATTTTTTACGATATAAATAGTCATTGAGGCGAAATGGCTCAAATTAATAATACTGAAAATATATATACGCCTCAAATAAATGATAGATTCTATTTAAAAAAAAGTTATGTCCAGAAACATTTTGATGAGAGAAGAGGGGTCATGGAAAACATTATTATAACCTTTTGTGTAATTTTATTTTACATACTACCTAGGTGGTTTTAAATTTTTTCTTTTATTGGAAATAAAGTTATGTCCAAAAACAATTTAATAATATTACCTTTTGGGAAATTATGGGAGGGGTCATGGAAAAAAATTATAAATTTTTTTATATAATTTTATTTTACCTTTTAGGTGGTTCTTAATTTTTCTTTTATCTATAAAGAAGTTATATCCAGTAACATTTTTTTACATTTTTTGGAGGGGGGGGGGTGGTGGTAAAAAAGATAATTACTTTTTGTATGTAATTTTATTGTACCTTTGTTTTTTTAAATTTTTCTTCTACTGCTAATAAAGAAAGTTATGTCTAGAAACATTTTTTTACAGTTCGGTGGAGAGGGAGGGGGCGCTGGAAAAAATGATATTTTTTATGCAGCTTTATTTAACGTTTTATGTGGTTTTAAAATTTTTCTTCTCTTGTAAATAAATAAATTACGACTAAAACAAAAATTTAACCCCCCTTGCCCCAACCGATTTTGTTGAAATACGAACTTGTCCAAGATAATGTAAAAATACATCTGCATACAAAAAATACTTTACCCCTAACGAAAATTTTGATGATTAAAAAAAATCCTTTACCCCTAACGGAAATTTTGATGACTAAAAAAAGAACTGTGCAGCCACACAACTATAGTCCATTTAAAAAAATATGTAAAACGTTCGGGCGACGATCTAGTATTAAGTATACTAACTAGGTGTAAGCGAATAGTCTAAAGAAACATTTCCGCGTGATATCGCGTTCCGTGGGTATCTCATTTTTTTTTTAATACGCTACTCATTGTGACGCGTCATTCCTGCCCGCAGTAATTTTTACCTTGGGAACTACAGAAAAAGCATTAACTTTTTGTACTTTTGTACAGTACTTGGGTAAATTTTTTGTTAAGTAATATTTACGACCAAACTGAAATATGGATGCCAACAAAACACCCCAGCTTCACCTCTCAGCTCATTTTAACAAAAATAAAACGAAAATTGACATTTTTTTCATTTTGTAGTAGTAAAGGCCTAAAAGAATAGAAATAAAAAGGGTTGTTTTGACGTAAATATTAAAAATTCTCGTCTAATAATTTGATTTTCCTTGCTTTCAAAATAGTTTTTAAATGGCAATATTTTGTGTTCAACAAATAAAAAAGTTTTAATTAGTTTTAATAATTTATTTTTAAGATACAAGCGACTTTTTCAAAGCCTTATATTTATCGTGACTTGTACAATTATCACACAACCAAGTAAATAATATATCTTTTATTAGCAGACCCCGGATATCTGGTATTGATTACGAGGGGCGCGCGAATTTTACTATTTAAAAAAAAAGTTTTTAAAGATTAATGGCACACTTTCTTAACCATCCCGTGAGAGTTATTATTCATGGTGGCGTAACTTGACGATTACGTTAAAGAGGTGTATCCCAATATTATGACACAGGCGAATAACTATACTTTTAGGATATAATGGCTTATTACAAAAGATTTATAACTATACAAATATCAAAGGTAAAACAACAAAAAACTATATTATGTATATTTTACAAAATATTTACATGTTAGTGCTCTAAAAATAAATGTACCCATATTTTTAAACGTAATTAATTAATATTATTGTTGAAAATAAAAATATATCGTCAAGATTCTCTCCATATTTTCGGCTATTAAGCTTAGTCTTCTCTTACCAAAAGTATATTTATAATCTGAAAAGAAATGTTCTATGTCTACCGAAATTAGTAGGGCATATATAAAGAATGTATATTTAGTTTAGAAAAGTCAACTTCTTTGCCATTAAAAAGGTCTACTATTGAAAACATTGTGGATAATCTTTAAACCAGCAGCATTTGTGGTTTCATCTATGCTAAAAATATGTTTGTCCTGTACTAAAGTTTTGGATTTTATATTCTCCAACGCCTTTGGTAAATACTTTTTTCTCTTTGTGGGCTCGCTTGGAACTTTTACATCTTCCAGTTTTCTATAAACTCTGAGGATTTTCAATTTTCATCCACGGAATGTTACAACTGGACTCACTAAATCAAAATAAAACTTTGTTGTATGTCATTTTTATGAGATTCATGATGTGCTTTAAAACATTGCATTTCTGAAACCAACCTCTTGTTCGCACGTTGAACGAAAAAGTAGTTCACGATTAAATTGCAGCTCGGGAATATTTTGAATCCAAGTTTCTACGGTAGTGCGTTAAGGACGCGTACAAGCCATTTTAAAGGCTTTAAAACTTATTTATATTAAATTAAAAATTTGTCATTATACTCAGTAATTGTCACCCATGTCAGAATGTTCATAAAAAATTAAACTTTCGCGCGCCCCTCGTAATCAATACCAAATATCCGGCTACTATTTATTAGAGACCCCTCATACACTTGTCACCAGAAGCGCCAGAATATGAAGGATCTCTACCTTTTATCACAACAACCCTGGTTGAAAATTTACATCTTAAGTGATTTTTTATAGAGAACCTCGATATTATAACAGTCTATCACCAGTCTGTCAAAATATCGAGGGCCTCTAATTTTATATATAATTGCTTGATTAAAATATTTTACCATAATATTAAAGGAGGCCATATTGAAGTTGTACGCGTGGGGAGACATCTATCTATTCAGATAAAAATCTTTAAAATGCTTGTAATGGTAACTAGATGGCGCCTAAATCGTCACAAGCATTTAAAAAATTTCAACCTGTATTAATTTTAAAGAAATAGGTATCTAGCTTTAGTTTCAAAGTAAATAAATAGATGGCCCCCTACGAATTACAACTTTAAAATGGCTTTCTTTGACATACTCCATTAAACTATATTTCCTAAACTAAAATTATTCACAAAATATATTCGTAATTTTGCTTAAAAATAAGGAACAAACTATGTTAAAACATTTGCTGCTGATATTGAATCCGTTGTAGTTATGGGTAATAGACCTATTTATAATGAGGGCGCGAGTAAGAAAATTATTTACGGGTGCCAAAAACCATTTATAAAATCGACCGAAAAGAATTAAAAGGCGAGAAATGACGACAAGTCTGTGTGTTTCTAAAGCTTATCCTTTAAAAAGAATGATTCAGGGCCTTTTCAGTTTGAGTCAGGTCAAATATGGTTAACATTGGGGTCGGAAAGCATAATTTTAATGATTGTGAAATTTTTTTTATTTGATGGGAAAATCGGTAACGAAATGGTAAAGCAGCAAAGAAGTATAGATGCTTATTTCTAAAATCACACAATTTAAATTATAATTAACTAAGGTCAAGTTGGTTAACTAGAACATAGGGGTAACTGCAACATAGCCTTATATCTTTTTATGGTGTAAACCATTTATTTCCAAACTTGGTATGTTGCTCCTACATGCTACCCTGCTTCCAGTGCAAGAGACCAAGGTCAGCCATTTTCCGTCGAAGTAAACATAAATAAAATATATTTTTTTTATGATCAATTACAACACTTTTTTTAAAAATTCACTGTAAGATTTTGACCACATTACAGTTAAACATAGAAAGATATAAAATTAAATATGCATTCCTAAATTTCTTTATGGTATTTTGGGGTTAGGAATATGCGTTCTAATTCAAATGCGTATGACCCAGTTACCCCGAATTATTTTATACCTGGGGTAAATGGAGTATAAAAATGTTCTAAAGAAAATCTTGCTAAAAGAAATCAACTGGAAAGTATTTTCGAGTTAAAACTACCAGTAGCTCTTCTGAGGAAGACGTCCGAAGTGAATTTGAAGATACTGGAGTAGATGTGACGAAGTCGGCATAACAGTAGTTGAAGGAGATTAATAATTGCAAAACTGTATTGTTTAAATTACAACTACCGTATTTTAGTTATATTATCTAATAAATTTCTTCTTTGGAGACAACATATTAAAATAGTTGCTCTACAGCTCAGATAAAAAATATTACATGTTGCCTTAATCGTATTGAAGTTACACGCGGCTGTTCCAGTTACCCCATATTTCCGGGTAACTGGAACAGTCGGTAATCAAAGGAAACTAAAAACAAAAATATAGGGTAACATCAACTTGGAACAAATGTTGTGTATTCAACCTTTAGAGAAACGATTAAAGATTAAGTAAAAAAATGGCATACATTAAAACTGCCTTGCTAAGCTGAAAGGTCCTGTCTGTGTATGTTAAACCTATGTAGATAGGACCTTTCAGCTTAGAACGGCAGAAAAGTTAGTTATAGCAAAGTTATGACTATATAAAATCACATGTAATGTTATTGGTTAACTCAACTTGACCTTACATAAAAGAGGAAAAATATAAAGAAAAATAAATTATGCCTAAATTTTCCAATAATGTAATATCGTCAGGTAGTGTATAGATATATCTTGTCTTTACAAATAAAACTATATTTTAGCTGTTAAATTATTTGTAAGGTGGTCCCTTAAATGCCCTTTAATTAAAGGGGAGGGGATATTTGACATCCCTGCGTATAGGACGCACAGAGCGCCGACGATATGGTGGCTCACACTTTTTAATTGCGAAATCAGACCCAAAATCGAATTTGATCGTAAATAAATAGTTTTATCTGTATAAACTTTTATGTAAAAATCTACTATAGTACCTGTATATACATATATTTTTTCTCTTGTAATTAATACTAAGTAAATATACCAGAATGCAGTAATAACTAGGTGATCACCATATACAATATTTATTTATTACACTATTAAAGCAGTTTAAATTTGAATTTCGTATCTATAGATATAAGTAGGTATTGCGGCGGATGAGCGAACCCCCTCCACTTTTCATTTAGACCACGCCCCCTACTTTAATAGCCCCCATAACAGAGCTGTTTTAACAGGGCTGTTAATTTAATTAACAGAGCTGTTTTAATAGGGCTGTTAATGTAATTAACAGAGTTGTTTTAACAGGGCTGTTTTAACAGATATGTTTTAACAGGGCTGTTTTAACAGATCTGTTAAAACATATCTGTTAAAACAGCCCTGTTAAAACAACTGTTAATTACATTAACAGCCCTATTAAAACAGCTCTGTTAATTAAATTAACAGTCCTGTTAAAACAGCTCTGTTATGGGGGCTATTAAAGTAGGGGGCGTGGTCTAAATGAAAAGTGGAGGGGGTTCGCTCATCCGCCGCAATTCCTACTGATATATATAACATAGCGTTTTTTTAAATTTTTACTCGGTTTACAGTTCTACAAAACAGCCAATTTTTGGAAAAGAAGGCCCATATTTACAAGGGTAAACCCAGTAAGCAATTGCCTTCAGCTTGTGTATGCAATTTTAACTGGGTATCCAACAAAAAAATAGGCCCATTTTTTACAAAAAAGGCCCAGACATTTTTTTTACAAGAAAGGCTACGGGCCTAAGGCTACTACTTAGTTGTGTAAATTATTGTAAAAAATATCCAAAAGTTTCTATTGTAAAAATTCAAAAAAAAATTACTAGTTTAAAATTTCCCATTAAAAAAGAATTTCAAATTTTGAATATTTTTAATGTTTATCAATACTGTTTTACATAAATACCATAAAATGATTTAAAAATATGTATATTTATATCTATAATATAGTACATGAATGACTTTTTACGTCCCCATATATAGAGGGTTAATAGTTATAGATTTTAGCATTTACAAAAGTTCTGACAATAAAACTTATCCATTAATATTATACAGAAAGGTAAACTTTTAATTTCTGTATTTCTTAAATATTGTTCATTCTAGTTATATAAAACAACTATAAGAATAACTGTTGCTTCATAGGGGAAAGTAGGGTAACGGTGCGCAGTGGGTAACCGTGCGCCCCGAAATTTCATATTACGAGGTTTTCTGAGACAGCTCTGGCATCCATGCTTGAGGGGCGTGTATAACAATTTGCTAGTACCAAAAATGACGACTGACAAATTAAAGTTTAAATATATAATATGTATATATTGCTATAGTAAAAAATTTTAGGACTTGAACGGTTTTACAAAATACCTTTGGATGTATCCAGAATTTTTTAGATATATGACTCCTTCAGATAAGTATCCAATAAATACTTATTGATAAGTATCGGCTTTAAACCTTTTATTATTAATATGTTGACATCACCTTGTCTTAAAAAATAATGATGTTTTTGAATCATAAACTTTATGATATAAATTATTCTACTATAATTTTAAAATTTATTGGCACTTTCTAATTTTAAAATTGTATATTGTTTAAAAAAAAACAATTATTCTTACGTAGTGTTATGAAAATGTATGGTAGGTATGTAACTACTGATTTACAATATTTATACAGTGTGGAAGTTTCAATATGAATAAATTCGATATTTTTCAAAAAATTTGGTTTTTAGGTCGATTTTTACTTTTTCAAAAAAAAAAACAATATTTTAATTTAAACCACCTCTTACCCAATTGAAAAGCCTTGCTAAGGTAGTTTGCTATTTACAGGGTGGCCACTATTTTTCAGAAACAAATTTCCCTGACTTGTCCCGTTTCCAGGCATTTATTTTTTATTTTTCCCTGGCCAATAAGCAGAGTCTTATGAGAAAAAAAAAGGAATGTTGCCCGACATATCTGGAAAAAGAAATATTGTAGTTGAAAAGAGCTTAGATAGCAATAATATGCAAAAAGTACTTAGTTTACCTTATTTAAACAAATGAAGCCTTTAAAAATTGAAAAAAAGTACATGAATTTGTAAAACAAGCAAAATATTAGCGCCACAGGCGAATTTTTTTAAAATATTATACAATAAAGTAATTTTAAAGTCTTTGCAAAAAAAAAATACATGAATTAAAAAAAAAACAGGAAATAAGCGCCGCAGGCGAAAATTTTTAGAATTATATGCAAAAAAGTAGATAAAAGTAAGTTATTAATTAAACAAATTAGGCCTTGGCAAATTTTTAAAGAAAAATACATGCATTTGTAAAAAAAGCACAACATTAGGGTGACAGGCGAAAATTTTAATTAATACATTAAAGAATACCCAAAAATATTTTTTTTTGCTTATTTTCTACAGCTTTATAGCTAATAACAATTTCGTAGATAAAAATATTACAAAATATTGCAAAAAGAAAAACGTGTTTGGAAAAATTGGTTTTTGACAGGCAAATCTTAGTATAATGTAGGCGCCGCATGCGAAAAATTTTCAATAAATAAGGATTAAATAGCAAACCGTGGATTGGAAATATAAAAATTTTATATTGCTTTTCTTAAATTTTTGCTTTTTTCACAGAATTCCCTGACTTTTCCCGGCCGTTAAAATTCCCTGACTTTTCCCGATTTTCCAGAGATTGGCCACCTTGTATTTAAAAGAAGTTTTGGTAACTGGGACACTAGAACAGTTTAGCTTAGTTTACTACTGAACTAGACTCAAATAATCTAGTGCCCTTTGGGAAATGGGGTAAATTTTTGTTTTCAAAACATTTTAAAATAAAAATCAACGTATCAGAAGATTTTTTTGAAAAAATATTATCTAGATTATCGAATTTATTAATTTTAAAAAATCCACTGTATTTGAATTGTGTTATGCAATAATATGTTAATCCACATGACAATAATAGTCTAAACTACATCTCTAAAATTTACAATTTCGGGACTTAGGGACCACTTTTGGTCTCGTAACTGGGGCGTTAGGTCTCGTTACTAAAAAAATTGCTCCAGTCCCGGGAATTCCCGATCCCGGGCCTGTATTCCTTGGTTGACGCGACTAATGTGGGTTAACATGTTATTGCAAAACACAGTCCATTTATAAATAATTTAATGTTGTTTTGACGAATTTCGAATGAGAGGAATTCTTTCCAAACTCTTTGGTAGTCAGCGAACAATACTGGAAATACTGGATCTGGGTGTGTTGCCTGTCTCTTCATCGGACTGGTCTGGGGATATTCGGATTGCCTGGTACCACTGATTGGTCAGATCTGTCATTTGGCTCTTACAATCTTTCAGTTCCTGTAAAAAAATAGAAAATAACATAACAAAAAGGAACTTGTGGGGGATACAATTATATGCACAAAAAGCGGGGCATGTGGACATTCCCCCCCCCCCCATCGTTCTTCTACATTAAAAACTTTATTTGCTAAACTTGCTGCTAATTTAGTAGAAGGATTTCTATAGATATTTGTGTGAAATTTTCACATATTTAGTTTTTCTGGTATACAAGTTATATTTTACCTTGATTTTCTATTTAAAAATGTATAACCAGCATTTTTTCAAGACATTTTCTATAATTATTTTTAGCAATAATTGACATTTGTAAAAAAATACAAAATAAAAATTCAAAAAAAAACAAACAAAAAAAAATATTTTTTTTTAAACATTTTGGTTTTGTAAGCATTCTTGAGTTTTGCCTTAGGCCCAGATCATTGTTAAAAACGTGATCCAATAAATCCAATAAACATTTTTATATTTTTTTAAGTGTTACATAAAATTTTTACTGACACCCACCCCCCCACCCCTCTGTAACTCGGCGTAACGTTTGGTTACTATGGAAACAAGAAACTGACAGTTACTGACATCTTAATAAATGTTATATTTTTGCAAAATGTGTTTTTAATTTGTGAAGCTTACCTTTAGTTGATTTATTTTATTAATAAGAAATAAAAATGCTTATTTTATTACCAAAACATCCTAGGTATAAACCCTAATTAATTTCAGATAATATATTATATTTTATGCACTTTTCATCTTAAAAGCTTTAAATCACTGATATTCATAAATTTTAATTTATTTAATTGAATCTTGGTATTAAAAAGGCCACTCAAAACTAATTTAAACATTTATTAAAAATATATTTACAGTAAAGTAAATAATTTAGTTCTTTTAAATGACGGAAATCAAAACATCAAATGATAGCGCTGGTGCCAGTACAGCGTTGCCAAAATTTATTATAAACCGATCGCAAATTGTTTTTTTACGGGTGGAAAAAACCGTTATTTTGTTTCTTTTCAGTTGAAAACTAAACTTTTTAAACAAAAACAGCAATGATTTTTATTTAAATGCTAAAATATATGATAACAACTATTTTATTGGAATAATCTCAAGCATAAAATATCCCTCAAGCTAAGTTTAGACGTCACAAACAAGTGAACATTGTGGTTTTAAAAAGCGCGTAAAAATTTGAGATTTAAAATTTTAATTATAGTTGTAAAGTAATATTGTTAATTCTTAAACTTTTAATTTAAACATGATAAAATTATATGCTTCCTTATTTTGTTTGTGAAATAGTCTTTCAAAATACCATTTGTGCATGTAGAATTATACAATTTTTTTTTACTGTATATAAAAAAACATTTTGCTTAAGAAAATTGCCAAGCAAAATATTTTTGTATTAATTTAACAATATTTATTGGTTACCCAAAAGGCTATCGACCAAGGTCTTTTTTTTCTTTTTTTAAATACTAAATAGAACAAAAAAAAAAAAATGGATCTAAATATAATACTAAATTGTGATATAGTATAAAAAAAAAATAATAACCTAAGGAAATACTGAAAAGTTGAGGCATCTGTGTTTTACTCTTCTACAGCCTGTTGTGTAATTTCCCATATGGCTTTTTCTGGGAATATTCTTTTTCTAGGGAGAAGGTTAGGATAAATAAAGGGTTGAATAAGGGATATATTGGACTGATATGTTGAAAAACGAGTTGTAAGGTCTTGGATGCGGACGGTTATTGGCGTGATGTTGGTTTTTTGAAGGAGGAAAGTATTAGAGGGATTGTGGAGGGGGTTGTTGGGATGTCTGATTTTGGTTAATTTACGCAGGCAACTTGTTTCAGCCACTTCAATATCCTTTAGTGCTCGTCCTCTACAACCATTTAGGAGAATAGAACCATACTCTATGATGGGCCGGCATATCATTTTGTATATTTTTATTAAGTTTTCCAGGCTTACTCCTTTGTTTTTATAAGTAAGGGATTTGAAGTGCTTCACTCTTAAAATGGTTTTTTCCTTCACTTTTTTGGTGTGGGCATTAAAATTAAGTTTGCTGTCTATTATGACTCCAAGGTATTTTACATTAAGGGAGGGTGGGATATGCTGGTTAAGAATAGTTACATGGGGGGAGGATTCTGAGATTTTATGATTAAATATGATGAATTGTGATTTAGTGGGATTTGGAGTGATTCGCCATAGGGAAAACCATTTAACTGTTTGATCAACTAGGTTCTGGAGTTGATTTATCGCCCTTTGTTGAAAATTTCTCACAAATTTAAACATTAAATTTTAATGTTAATAATTAAATATGTGAAGTTTTATTATAAATATAACTTACATTATAAAGTAAACTTATTTTGCTTTTTAGCAAAAACTTTGTCCTCTGGTAATATTAATGTTACAACATTGGCCACAAAATATCCTAATAAAGCCCCATAGTAGCAAGGAATGGGCCATACTTGGTAGGGTCTATTCCAGTCAAGAGGAATAATAACAGCTCCTAACCATGATCCTAGTATCGCAAGTCTGGTACATGTTAAAAATTTATTACATGACTCTAAACCTTCGTAAGTTGCTAACGATAATATTACGTTTATCACACTTTCATATCCAAAGTGTAAACATAACGGAAGAATAGTAATAACAGCCAATAGTAAAGCAAACATAAACGTTTCTTCTTGTTTTGTAAAGAATGGTGCCCCAAACAAAATAGCCGAAATATAATAAACAGTCAGCATTATGAAAAATGCTACTATATTTTTGAAAAAATCTTTGATTTTGTACTTTTTTATGTCCAAGGATTTGTTTATAGTCTTATCCGTGCTTATATAACAATAAATATACTTGAGTACTTCAGCAAGCCCGAGAAGTCCGATGATATAAAAACATTCGTATTTTGCGACGTTATACAAATTATCAGTTAATAATATCAAGAAAAACACACAGGGCAAATATCCGATTGTTATAATACTATTTATAGCTAATTTTTTGTTATAAATATGATTTGCTTCTAATATTTTATCCATTTTTGATCGCTTTACTTGACTTCTAACCTTAAAATAAATTTACCAACTTGACGTTTATAAGCCACGCCCTTTAAACCAAACTACCAACATAAAAAAAAATCAGGCACGAAATTTAAAATTATAAGTCACTCTATCTCGCTGCGGTTCTAGGAACAAAATTATAAATAAACTACGAAAAAGAAAAAAAACAAGCTTTTATAAAATGAATAATTTATAGTTTTTAATATCAAAATATAGCAAATTAAATTTAAATTATCATCATTTCCATTACTGGAACTTTGGGGGATTAAGTACAAATTATCCGCAAAGATTTTTTAACTAAATCTTTTTTTTTTAAGATATCAGTGTGTGTTTAGTCCATGGACTGGATCCAGGCCTTGTTATGTTTAAATAAATGTCTCATAAAATAAATATCATATAAAGATTTCTATACAATAATTATCAAGTTTAATTTATTTTTTATAAATTCAAGGTCGAACGTACTAGTAAAACAATTTAAAAACAAGCAATAAAAAGGTTTGAAAGTACCAAGTAATAAAAACTGATCTTTAAATACTAGAACGTAAAGATACTAATAAATGAGAAAAAAAAAATAGATGCCTCTGTAAAATTGTTAACAAAAAAAAAGAAATTTTACTAAAAAAAAATTGCAAATCTATTTTGTTGATTTTTTTTGTATTTTTTTTCTTTATCAACCTACATTTTACATTGACTTCAGCAATACGTGATTCAGTTAGTAGTTATAATCGAATCCTGTTTAACCAGAAAATAAGATAATAATATGGTCAGGGGTGTTCCGAGCTTTTTGTCGTGAGGGGGTGTGACGGTAATATTTCGATGACTAAAAAAAAGTCATCACCACAAAAAAAAGCTTTGTCCCTGACAAGAAAACATTTGTTTAACCCCTCTCCGGAATTTTTAATGGCTAAAAAAAAAGTTATCACCTCTAAAAAAAGCTTTACTTTAACAAAAAAAAAAACAGTTTTTACCAGGAAAAAATGTTTTACCCCTCTCCAGAATTTTGATGTCTAAAAAAAAGTTACCTCTAAAAAAAAGCTTTACTCCCGACGGTTTTTAACAAAAAAATAAATTTACCACTGACCAATGAAAAAAAGCTTTAACCTGACAGTTTCTACAGGGAAAAAAATTTAAAAATTTTACCCCTAACCAAAATTTTGATGACTAAAGATAAATTTTCTTACCAGAACAAAATTGCCGACTGGCGTAATATTTTGCTGACTACTGACTGATTTTTTCGACTAGGCCTTTTCATGGGGGGGGGGTGTCATGCTTTGAGATAGACATCAAAATTGGACTATGGGTAAGGAAACATTCAAGTATTACGTAACGCAAATTGTACCAAAATTCATACACTTCATACCCCGTTTCCCGCGTTATTAAAGGCTGTAGAGATTTCATATTTTGGCTACCCCCCAAATAGGAAAGGTGTTAGGGGGTAGCCAAAATATTAAATCTTTACAGCCTTTAATAACGCGGGAACCGGGGTATGAAGTGTATGAATTTTGGTACAATTTGCGTTACGTTCCCTAAGGTAGTAAAAAAAACCAAACTTACTTGCTGAGTAAATCTTCTGGTGAAAAATGGTATCAGATACTTCAGATCATATTTTGCAAATCCTTTAATGCGATCTGATACAAAGGATACTTCCATTTCACCCTCAGTTGTCTCAGACAAATGTTCAGAGTCCAGAGCTGCTCCCCATTCTCTGGTCTTACTCAGGGTCACTTCCCTGTCCTTTTTCCTTTTCTTCAAACGTCTGGACGGATTTTTGGTAGCTTGCATAAACTTCAACAGAGGCATGGTAGACCCACCAAATATCAGAGTAGTAACCAATACAATAATAAGTGTTGTTGTAATAATTACATGCCTAGTTTCATCACTGAAGTTCAAATGGAGTGATAGAGCATACGAAATTGCACCTCTTAAGCCACTGAACCACATGATGAACATCATCTTTTTGGTGATTTGATGTTCCCTAAATCTATTGACTAGATAGGCCAGAGGGAATATATTGCAAGCTCTTCCAATCAGAGACAGGATTATACTCCATACTATTAAAGCTGGTTCAACTCTATGTTTGAAGCTGAACATTGCCAAACCAAGGTATGCAAAAACACAAGTTTCAGCTATGAAAGCCAGGGTTCTCAGTGTTTGTTGCATTGTAATTTGAGTCACAGTCGATAGATTAAAATGTGTATAGTGAGACATTACTATACCACAGAATAAGATAGCCATTATACCAGATAAATGTATGCCTTCAGCTAAGACATATGGTGCGTAGGTAAACACCAACATCATACCAAACTCCAAGGATGGATTCTTCCTCAGATCAACATGTTTCAACAATAGAGCACTAACAAGAGCAAACACAACTCCAATGCCTGCGGAGGCAAAGAACATCAAGCAAAATCTTTCTAGTCCCACCACAATAGCTTCACCAGTGCTGATCAAAGGATTATTTGATTCCAAAGCAGCTGTTGTCAAAACAATAGCAATAGCATCATTCAAAATACTCTCACCAAATACTAACATGTTAAGAACAGGGTCTACATTAAGGGCATGGAAAATAGCTACAGTTGCGACAGGATCAACAGCAGAAATCAGTGATCCAAAAGCAAATGATTCAACAAAGCTTAATTTGTAAGCTACATCAGCTAATCCTAGGAAATAAACACCAAATCCAATCACAAAAGCAGAAATGGTAGTTCCAAATATGGCAAAGACTAAAATAGATCCTATATTTTGAAAAAAGTTGCCTTTGTGCAAGTTATAACCAGATTCAAAGATAATAGGAGGTAATAAGATTAAGAAGAAAGCAGTAGGAGAAAAAGCTTCTTCCTTTCTCCAATTGCTGATATTTCTATTTGATAAGGAATTCATCGTGAGGCCTATTAAAGCACCTAAGAATACAATAACCACACTTTCTGGTACATATTGAAAACCAGTCTGTAACATCAGATGTATAAGAAGAATTCCTAATGCTAGTACACACAACACAAAGAAAATTGCCATCGAGCTGTTGTGTTCATCTTCGGCAGCTTCTTTATCTGGCAGTACTGGGTCCACAGATGTTGTTGTTGATGTTACATTAGTAGCATTTGCTGGAGACGTGGTGGCTGGAGTACTAGTAGTTGCAGGTTTTGGAGAATCACTTTTAGGTTTGGGGTTAAGGGGTGTAACAGCTGTGGGTTTTGGTGTAGAAGTGGAGTTGGTGACATGGCTCATGGGGGTAGTAACATTAACATGTTCAGAAGGTGTGTTGTCCACTGGGTTAGCAGTTGTAGACTTGTTATCTGATTTATTATCCACCCCAATTGTTCCATTTGTTTTGGCAGCTTCCTCACATGATGCAATGTTACAAAATACGATTAAACATAAAATTATGATAGTTTTAAAATCCTTGATCTTCATTATATTCACTTTGATTTAAATTTTGAGAGAAATATTTACATTTTACACAAATTCCACTGACACTGGAAATATACAACACAACTAGTTTAGTTTATATCAAAATATTCCATTTCCATCGCATTTTTTTGTCATTTGACGTTTTCGACGTTTAAAAATGGGTGGGGGTGGCTTGCGCATTACCGCAAAAGGAAAACGATTTAAAATAATTACCACAATCAATTATATTGTTAAAATTATGAGCTACATTTCAACAATATCAATTTTTTTCAATATTCTTTAAAAAAATAATTTTAATTTGCCAAAACAAATCATTTTTTTCGGTCATTTTGTTTTCATATGTTGGTAATCCATACTTCTAGAATGTGTCAAGGTCAGATATGTCATTGTTCTCAAATTTTAAAAAATGGTTTCAAGAGTAGTAATAAGTAATTGGTTTCTCACAGATGCCGGCAAAAGATTTTCATTTTTGACTGCAGGAGCATGCACAACAGCAGTGCTTTTTGGAACATTTTTACCGCATACAATTTTAATAGATCCGTACAAAGATGTTGTTCGTTTATACAGGTATGTAAAAGTTAGGTTATCTTGAAAATTTTTAACAATTTTTTGTTTATAGAAAAGGAATGTCCGTGCCCATATCAAAAGAGCTACAGGATAGATTTAAAAAGGCGAAAGAGCTAGTTCAGGTAATTATTGTTATTAAGCCCTAAATCTTAAATTCCTAAAAAGTGGCATCTTATTAATACAGTATGCAACACATTATACAAGATAATAAATTTTTAGGTGAATGACCTGGATAAACATCTGTTTCAACCCTTTGCTGCATATGGCTTTGATATAATCAGTATGGGAAGTGTTTTTAGTAGATTTGGAGTATATGTAGGCCTCCCAGCCAATTTTAGCTACAATACAAAAAAACAAGTGGATAAAGACATTATAAAAGTATGTATACAGGGGTGTCTAGTTAAAATTTTACTTTCCCAGAGGATAATTATAATTATCCTTATTTCTATAGAAAAAAAAATGAAAATTTTGTATGGCTTTTTTGTTTCTTTTTAGGTATATTAAAAAAAAATAATTTTTTGAGAAAAAGAAACCAAAGAAAAATAAAAAAAATGAATTTGAATTTTTTTTAATGTTTTTTGAGAATATTTGTTTTAGTGAAAGGGAAAAGTTTTCTTTTGTTAGCAGTTGGAGGCAGTAATTCTTTTTTTAGTTTTTTACTTACCTCAGAGAAAAAAGTACTGTTATGGCCAAACAAAAAGTTTTCCAGATTTTGATTTAGGTATCCGTTTCTTAAACCTTTGCTCGTCGGTCCATCCATCCAGACTCTGGACTCTTAGTGTAGGCCATACCATTTTAGTTTAGTTTAGTTTAGTTTTTTATTTATATGTTCAAAATGCCCATAGGGCGTAGAACATGTCAATTATAACATTTTAACAATACTTTTTTTTTTTTTTTTTTACCTAATATTATCACAGAGTTTATATTTTTTAATAACCTAAGTACCTAACTAAGAGCTAATTAATATCTATAAGAGCATATTATTTACTTGATCGTCTTCAAAAAATTCAGTTAATGTATAATAGGCCTTGTTGAGGAGATATTGTTTTAAAATCTTTTTCAATCATAAGTATGTCAAATATATCAAAACCAAACTTTAAACTTTTTTACAGGTTTTTCTCAGTTTTTCTCTACTGATGAAAAAATTGAATTTTCTTAAAAATTGCACTTTTTTATTTGTAGATTAATAGTAAATTAGAAACAACATGTCATTACTAGTTAACCCCAGAAAAATTTCGTAAGGGCGTAAATTCATTTTTGAAATTTTGGCGAAGGCGCGAAAAATTTACATTAGGCCTCCTATATAATATAAAGTAACCCCCTATACTATAGGGGGTTACTTTTTTATTATCATAAAAAGTAACTGGAAACCTCAAAAGTATGTTTGGTGGAACTGTACCTAACCATTACCATTTTCAGTTCATTATTAATTTAAATAATAATTTTTAATTTTTTTATTTACTAGGTATTTTTTGTAGGTTAATAATGCCGCGGTAGCATGGGAATCAGAAGAAGGCCAGCAATTATTAGATGCTTTAGTAATATCAGAAAAAGGACAGCTCTACGCCATGGCAAGAGAAATCAGATACAGACAAACTCCAAAAACATTGATCGACTCCATTTTAGCAACTGTGTCTTGTGCAGGAGCGTACATTTTGGGGCATAGATTAAACAACAAATTAAATTTATACATACAACCACTTGGTATGCGATTAACACTATACACTTTGGTGGGGTTATTTGTTGGATTTAATTTTCTTATGTTGAAAGATGTTTCGCAAGTTTATTTTGAAGAAAAAATTGACAAAGAATTAAAACAGATACCTGAGTTAGCTGAAGGAGGTAAAGAATTTTATGGTAAAATAATTCTTAGAAATATTGCACTAAGAAAATTATTGGGAAAAGATGGTGAAAGCTTATATTCTGTATTGGGCAACGAAAATTACTTCTTTAGAACAAAACATGTTCCTTTGATACAGAGAAAATCATTTTTTGAAGAAGTATAATTTTATTAATTTTATTCTTGTGTTTTTTATTGTGTGAAAATAGACTGTTAATTTTTATAAAATTATATCTTAAGGGCTGTTCAACAATTACGTCACCGCAATTTAGGCAATTTTTTATTGATTATTTTTAAACATCAGTGTTTCCCCGTGTTTTTTAATTTTTAATATTTTTTTTACTTGATAACCCAATGAAGGGGGCCCCTTCCCACCCCTGTGTCACTTTTTTTTCCACTTGAACTCCGACCCCTCCCTAGAGCGGTGACATAATTGTTGAACAGCCCCTTATAGAGCTACTGTGGTGTAACACTATACTGTAGCCATAGTCAAACTAAAAAGTTTTTATTATACATTTTAAGATAAAAGTATTTAAAATAAATTTGTATTATTAATTAATTGGGTTTGCTTTTTATCCCTTGGCTAAATTCAAATTTTAAGAATAACGGGTAGTTTGGATACCGTATCCTAGATCTATACTAAGGGTACTAGTACTTAAGCGCATTCACCATTCTTAAAGGTGTTTTAAAAATGATATATCATTTATAAATGCGCCCAACACAAAAATAAGTTTTGTAGTCTGTAAAATTATCAATATTTTCAGCATAAAATGTACGCAATCTGCATGGGTACATGTACGCAATCTGTAAATGGGTAAATGTACGCAATCTGCATGGGAACATGTACCCATCAAATTATATTTAATTTGATTTTTTACGTTTCTTGATGTTTTATATCCAAAAAAAACAAAAGTTTTCCCTCATTTTTTTTCCTCTCTGTACAAAAAATTTGTGACCGAGAACGCTTTGAGCTAAGGGCTCCAAATTTGAACCAAAGTTCCAAGACGCGATTTTTTTTTTGTTTTTAAACCTATTCCTACAGGTGAAAAGTATTATTTTGTGGGCAGTTGTTTTTTTTTGCAGGATTTGGCTTCGCAGGTGGTACTACAGTTCCCACAATACTGGGAAGCTTCCCTCTCAAACTATAGTTTGAGTTTTATAAAATATGTATTTTGTTTTTGCCCAAAAAATTTAAATTTGCCGGGGTTTGGTTTTATCTGGTAACTTTTGGTTTATGACATGTGTTACCAATACAAAAACTAGTGTTTTGGTTTGGTTAATGGTTATTTCTCCCGTATAAAAGTAAAAATTGACGAAAAATATTAGTTTATTTACATTTTTCTTATCTTTTTTATAAAAAGATGATAATATAGTTGAATGATGTGTATGAAATTCATATGAATATTGGGAAATTGTTATGATAATGGACTCAAAAGCATCAAACAAGAATGGCAGTATAGATGCTGAAAATCTAAACTTAAGCTTGGATATGGGTGATGATATGAAGTTGGACGAAGTAAATTACGAAAGTGATGTGTCTTCCAGTAGTTCTGATAGTTCTAGCGCACCAAGTATCAGCTCCGTGAGCAGCGGCTCGTCCGGTAAAGGTCGCGGTTCCCGGCACAAGCGGGGCCGATCAAAAGAAAGCACTTCGCCACCTGCTAAAAGAGCCCGATCGAAAGACGCTAAATCCAAATATGACTTTTTAACAAAATTAAACTATCTCTTCCGTGATACACGCTTTTTTGTTATTAAATCAAACAATGCAGAAAACATAACTTTATCCAAAGCAAAAGGAGTGTGGTCCACACTTCCTCAGAATGAAGCAAATCTAAATAAGGCCTACAGGGAATCTAGAAACGTATTGCTAATATTCTCAGTCAAAGAAAGTGGGAAATTTGCAGGGTTTGCTAGATTACATGGTGAATCAAGACATGATGTTCCTGCTGTATCATGGGTGTTGCCAGGAGGACTATCAGCCAAAGCATTAGGAGGAGTTTTCAAAGTAGACTGGATATGCCGCAAAGAACTGCCTTTCTCAAGCACAATGCATCTGTACAACCCTTGGAATGATGGTAAACCAGTTAAAATTGGACGAGATGGGCAAGAAATAGAACCTAGGGTAGCAGAAGAGTTATGCCGATTATTCCCTGAAGATGAAGGAATTGAAATAACGCCAATACTACGATTGGCAAAGGAAGCCTCAAAGAAAGTTACAAATATAAGAGGACGGGATGGGAACAGGCATCCTAAAGCCCGAATGCCTATAGCAGCTAGAGTTAATAATTTTGGTGGTTATCGAGGTAGGGGTAACTCATATTCTAGACGAAAATTCTTCTTACAGAGTAGAGGTTTGACTTCAGGCAGTGCATACAGGCGTTCTGCTTCACCCAGATCCAGAGACAGATATTCCCTGTTTTACGATCGAGAATCAACACGTCCATATACTGCAGCTGCTGCAGAAGCATATGTAGCAGATTACATGCGAACTATGCAACACCAATTACCTCCCTTACCTTATGCTCCACCTCCTGGTTTATATTCTAATGCAGCATATGACCCCTTGCCTCCACCTAGATATTACGATGGATTGCCTATGGCTGAATATTCAGCTTCTAGGTCAGGGTCATATTCCGATAGCAAAAGGTCTTATGATAGATCAGTTGATGAGTTCCTATGGAGGAATAGTGACCGTTCCAGAGAAAGAGACAGAGATAGGGAGAGCCGTCATCGCTATAGGGACAGACGGTGAATAAAACTAAATTTAATGTATAGGAGATAACAATTCTTTTTTTAAATAAGGACCTTTATAGAATTATTTGATTAAATTTTAATTTATATGCTCATTGAATATTATTCTTGTCTATGAAGGGTACGGGAAGCTTTCCTGGAGAGTATGTAACCCATTTAATTTAATGACTTGAACATGGGGAGGCAACAAACAGCGAAAGTTTATTATTCCATCAAACTATTTTCTAATCATCTTACAGAGTGATATTGATAGACTGCAGTTTCGGGCTGCTGGCCCTTTTCAGTACCAAAAGTCAGCTCTGCATGCTGATTAAGAATTAATACTTTTATAATTTTGTTTAAAATTAAAAATGTCTGTCCTTACAAACAGCTAAAGATTGCAATTTTCACAACTTTTTACCCAAGATTAATAGTTTCCCAACTTTGCAGTGGATTTTACCAAGTGGAGAATGGTTGGGGGGCGGCGACATTATTTTATTTATATAATTTTGGCAAGGTGTATTTTTTGGCAAAAATACAGTGCGACAGACAACATTTTTTACGAATTTAAAGGTCCAATTAATATCAATTAAAAATATTTGCTCTGGACTGAGTATAAATAAAGTTATAAACAAAAAAAAAACTGTCGTGGCCGGGCCCCCTCGGACCCGGGCCCTGGTGAAGCTTGCAGCTTGTAATATATAGTGGTCAGATCGAGTTATTCAATTACCGGAATTGCAAAAAAATAGAATTAAAAAAAACTATAATTTTTTAACTATTTTTTTTAAGTAAATAAAAAATTTAAAATATATTTCACTAACCGGACTGCCATGTCGATTCTTGTAAGACGTCTCACATGGAACATGAAAAAAAAAATGAAATTGTTTTTGTATTTTTTTTAATGAAAAAATATTTTGCAAATTTTCGGAAGTCTCTTAAAAATGGCAAAAATTTCGGTAATTTCTCCATATAAAAATTTACTTCGAAAATTTCACCTATTATATCTAAAAGATGTGCTGATGAAACTCATGTTTTTTCGTGTGCCTTGGGGCAGTGCCAATATATCGCATTCTTTGATTAGATGGCTGAATTTGCAACAGCGTAATCTTTATGATCATAAAGATTACGCTGTTGTCAAGATTATCTTGTGATCGTAGGAGGCGGGATATTGGCACTGTCCCAATGTGCCCCATGTTCCAATTTGTCTACTCTCCCCTACATTGTATTTTGAACTGTTAAATTCCTGATGAAACATGGATTTACTCAGGCCCTAGTGGCATGTAATTTACGGGGAGAATGGCTTTTTCTCCCCGAAACCGTGCATTTTTAGACACATGTTTAAAAAAACTTTTTTACCCAAAATAAACCGTTTTATTACAACATAGTATGTAAAAAAAAACAGAAAATAAGGGATAAATAGTTATTTTCTTAACTAGTGTATTAAGTGGATAAAATCACTTAATACACGAGTTGAGAATTTAATTTTATCCAACACCTTTTATTTTTAAATAAAAATCTATAATTTTGCGAAAAATTATGTCAAAAATATTAAGATTAAGTTTTCTTAATACTAAAATAATAGGTAGCCATGGCCTAAGTATGCCTATTAAAAATAAACAATTGCTAGTTTTATATTTCTTACAAACATCAAAAAGGACGCGGTGATGACAGAATTTTTAATAAAAACAGTATTTTCGAGAGTATTTTATTCAAAAACTAAAGAATAATTTGGGGTTTTTAACATTTTGAAAGCTTTTTTTCCTTCAGATTTCTAAAAAAATTGCCTGCTGTGCTAGAAATGATTACGGAACGCAAATCCATAAGAAACTAGACAAAAAATCTCATAAATAATTATTATTTGCTTTGAAAATTCTGAGGTGTTTTATATTTTATTCGCCTGCGGAACAATAACATGATTACTGATCCCAATCCGAGTACGGATCATAAATATTAATTAAAAGGTTATTTTTTTTTAAGCTTAAGGTGTGTTCCAAAAAATGTGTTATTTTTTTAGACGTTTCACTGGCCATTTAAAGTTTTATAAATATTTTTTGTTTTAAATTGTTGATCTTGGGAAATACGTGAACTAGAAAATAAAAAAAAAATCGCCTGCGACGCTTAACTTGAAATCACAATAATAATATAAAATATTTGCATATGAAGTTCTGAAAAATACGATACTAGGGTTTTTAATATAATAAATTTCGCCTGCTAAATGTTGTGTTGGTGATGCCACTCAATCTGTTTCATATTAACCCCCCGCCCCCCAGGAAAATGGACTTTTTGCGAATTTAAAAAATATATATTTGTTGATAAAGTTTAAAAACCGAAAAGACTTTTAATTTGTTGGCAGGAGTATTTTTCATAATGTCGAAAAGATTTTACAGAAATCCTACCAAAAATCATAGTTTTTTATGTCTAAAATCTCGTAAGTTACGCTTATAAGTGTAAAATTCGTAAAAGTTCCTTGTGTTTTTGTAAATTTTATATTTAATTGTAAATTAAAAGACTGGTTTAAAATTAAAATAGACCATCAAATTTATAAAAACTTCGCCTGCGGATCTAGGGCGTTCTTACGTTTTTTTCTTAATTCAAGAATATAAAATTTTATTTTTTGGATTTTACCCCCCCCCAAGTGACTCACTTTGTAATAACAGCGTTGTCAAGACAGTCGTGTTAGTAACTTATATGTACATAGTGTAGACACTTAAAAAAATTAAAATTAAAATTTTTGTGAGCTAAATCAATACTAAGATCCGACCACTAGTAATGTGATTTGTATTATTAATATCAACAAAAAAAAAACTACCCCGGGTAGAATACCCATATTTTTTGTATAAAACAATTTAAGAAATGAAAATATCATTTTTTAATTGCATTAGCTTGTAGCTGTTTTAACAAATTTAAATAAATACCTACATTATTTGTATATTTCTTATAAATAAAGCAGTACTTTACTATATATATATTTTTTATTTATTTAACCGTAAACATCTGTGTGGCCAAGGTTGCACCCGATCGGGTGCAATCGAATGACGGGATCCCTCGAGGGTTTTTTTTTTGAGTGACAAAACTAAGAATTAAAAAATTTCCCAACTTTTTGCCCTGTAGAAATTTTGACGACTAAAAAGAAGAGGTGTTAATTAACCCCCCTTTGATCCGCCCCCCTGGGACCGACAAAAAAAGTTGCTTATTTTTTCATGAAATATCCAAGAATTTTTTGACTATGGCGATTTTTGAAAATTCGAAACTACTTTTTTACGCCTAGGCGTTGTGAATAATAATAAAATTTCTTTTATTATATTTTTTTATTTATTTTTTTTCGAAAAACAAAAAAAATGAAAAAATAATTTTTTATGGTACCTAGATAAGTAGGTGGATAACAAAATCGCACTTTTTTTTGTTCCGTAACACTTTTTGTTAAAAACAAACCTGTACAGTACATGGTATATAGGGGAAACTATTGACTTATTTTAAATTGTTACAAACAATGCGTTTCATTCAAAGAATCTTAATTCTTGCATAATAACTAAAACAATCGTACTTTACACTCAGAGAATATATTTTTTTATTTTCAAAATACTAACAAAATTATTTATACTAAAATAATAAGGATTATTTATAAAAAAACATTTTTTACCTACTAAGATAATCTACTATAAACATAATTGCAACTTAAAAGGATGTTCTCACAAAAAAAAAAAACAATAAAAAACCATAATTATTTAACCCATTAGAAAGTAAATATTCCGATGTTCCAAATTCAAACGAGCGATGAATTGCCGCCATTTTCCCGCGCTCTGATTGGTGGCAATGGTCCCGGGCGTGAGGTCCTGCGCTGCAAGACCCGAAGTTTAATGCTCTCCTTCGTCAAACCAGTCTTGGCGAATGTTTTTCTTACCGTGATGTGAAATTAAAGTTGTCTTGGATTTAAGTGAATAAAGTGAGGTGAAAACACGGTGTTTGATTGATTAAAATCATGTGATACGTTTAGTTATAAACAATAATGTGCAATATACGCGATATTTACCAAAGCTATAATACAAAATTCACACTGACACTTGAATAAAATTTGTAATTTGCAAAATATTCACCGGAATGATCTAGACATCACTGAAATCTTCGAAAGGTAAGACAACATACATAAAACAAACAAATCAATTTTAAAATTTTAATTTTATGAGTTGTTTAAAAAGAGGGCTGTACTTTCAAGGGCTCTGTGTTTCTAATGATTTTTACGATTATTTCGTCGGTAAATAATACCTACATGCACTTTTGTTGATTTAAAAATTTCTGCAAGATCAGGTTCTAAAGACCTGCTTTTGTTTAAAGTTAAACGTCAATAACTTGCACATTGTGCAATGCACAAATTATCAATAAACAAATGAACATCAAACGAACAGTTGCAAGCAGCTTGTCAAAATATCTGCACATTAGTTGAGGGGTGCGAAATACAAATCACCCCTTGAGACACCCCCAAAATTGCAAAGCCTACACAAAATTTATAATTTTTTCTTTAATAATTTTGAAGGATTGCATTTGACACAAACATTAAAGTGCCTATATGATCTGTATCAAATTTAGTTTGTCTAGGTCAAAGCGTTCTGAAGTTATAACGAAAATATACAAAAAAGTGACCGTTTCACCCGATTTTAACAAAAATACCTTTAAAATCTAATGATATTTTCCCATTCGCAAAAGTAAAACAATAAATTAATAGTAAAAAAAAACATTTTTAAGAACAAGCTTTTATTTAAGTGCACTATAAAGAAGAAAATAAACTTAAACTTAAAAAAGTAAATCAAACCCATCATTTTGTTACATTATACAATTTTATATGATATAAAAGCTTGTTGATAGATTTTTTATAAAAGAAATTTACAGGAAAATCTCGCCACAAGCTTTTTATAGAATACCCTTGAAAAAAAGAACTCTTTGGAAAAAGTGCATTTTTTATAGCATTTATTAACCATGTGTCAATTTTCTCCCCAAAAAAAATCCATTTTATTTTTGTGGAGGGGCATAAAAATTGAGAATATTCCTTTATTATCCAGAATCACTTTTTTGTTCCATAAACGTCCAATATTAATGTTTTTATATTCTTAAAAAAATAAAAACCCTTTACATGATTTTCTATTTAAAAAATCGCCGGGCGCGAGTCTAAATATATCTTTAAAAAACTAAAAAAAAATCAGGGTTGTTTTTTCACCTAAAGGAATATTTTTAAGGGGTGGGACCCAAACAATTCCGTAGGTGCTGGGTACCCTAGCATCTATAGCATTTTAACTTTCATTAACTATAGTAAAATTAAGTATCCCCCAGACAGAAATATTTCTTTTTGCTTAAAATACCTAATACTAGGGTAATTTCCCTTGGCAATGATATGGGTTGGTTTCTAGGTTATTATTTAGGATTAATTTACATTTTCATTCTATTTTTACCAAAACACATAATTAAAAAATTTAATTTTACTAATTAAAACTAGATGAAACGTTGCAAGCACCCTACACTAGAGCCATCTAGTTTGTAAATTTAAAACTGGGTGTTTTGTTTGATTTTAAATTCTGTATCTTTAAAACATTATATTCTAGCAAAAAACTGTATATAACATTTTTTATAGGGCTTAAAAAGAGCTTTTATTTAAAATATAATTTTTTGAAATCAGGTTATAAATATGTGAGATATGCTAAAAAAACCTTTTACTGCTTTAAACGCCAATATCTCGAAAACTATGCGTTTTAGGAAAACGTTGTTTATAACATTTTTTGACCAATTTAAAATTATCTTTTATATAAGTGCTAAATTAATCAAATACAATAATAATTGCCTTAATTATAAACAAAAAATGCTAAAAATAGGAGTTTTACCCTATTTTTACCCCTTACCCCAAAATCTAATCAGCTCTTCGGAATACGATAAGAAACAATATGCAAAAAACCGCAAGTCGATATTTCATGTAGAAATGCAGTTAGAGAGTTTATACCCAGACAGACGGACAGACTTACAGACGGACTTTTTTTTACTGATTTCGACTCAGAATGGTCTAAAATGTCGAGAAATGTGAAAAAAAAAGATTTTGACTTTTCGGCGAAGATTTCAATAAATCGGCACTCTTAGTAGCACTGTGTAAAAAAAGGTCATCACCCGGCGGAGGGCCCCCAAAGTATGAGGGGGCCCCGTGAGATTTTTCTCACTATCTCACCTGTCCAGTTCGACGCTGGACTAATTTATTGTGTAGCATGATACAAAACATATTAAGGGAACGTTCAAGTATTACGTAACGCTCCTGGGGGGGTCATTTTGGAGTGTTACGCCCATGTTAATGGTACAGGAAAATAGCGTTACAGGGGGGAGTGAGGGTCCAAAATGATCAAAATTTGCGTTACGTAATACTTACGTTACCTAAAAGGATACACATAATTTATTTTTATTTTATTTTATTTATTTATTTATTTATTGACGGGAAAACCCCATTACAAAAAAAAAATTACATATGAAAATAATACATGCCAACTTAAAATTAGATAACAAATTTCTAAAATATACTTAAACAAAAATAATATAAAAATGTAATAAATACAAACAAATATCACATATTAAACTCAACCAATTCTCTTTAAATGGTCTTTAACCTTATTTTTAAAATTATTTGAGGAGTTCATAAAAATATCTAAAGTGGGGTTCTCATTAATGAACCTCAAAGCCGAATTCCATGGTGTGTATATAAGATAATTCCTATAATAAAAATGTATATAAAATGTGTTTGCTGATTCACGAATCTGCAATATAGGAATATTAAAGTTTACAGAACATAGCAGTTTTGGACAATCAACCCTACCATCAACTACATTTCGAATAAAACACGTATTTAACAAAATTCTACGCGACTTTAAAGTCATAAGCCCAGTAAAATCACGTACATCATCATATTGATGCTCAATTCTAACTATATTTAGCCTAAATGCACAATATCTTAAAAATTTATTCTGAATTCTTTCTAAGCTGTCAATATAGACATTATAGTAAGGAGACCATATTATTGTGGCATATTCTAAGTTAGAACGAACAATAGATTTATAAATGGCAATCAACGAATTCACTGAAAGTTCCTTACAACTTCTAAAAATGAAACCCAGCAGTTTATTAGCTTTAGCTTGTATAGTTTCAATGTGTTTAGAAAATTCTCTACTAACATGACCCCAAGATCTTTGACTGACTCAGAATACTTTAAGGAATGACCATCCAAAATGTACGCAGAAGGAAACATTAATTAAAATTCATTTAATGTGTAGTAAGCCTTTAAAGGCTTTAAATCTTTGCTTCTAAAAGTTTTTTTTTTTAATTCGGCCTTATTTTAAAAAAATTACACAGGCCCACAAAAAAATTTTTTGTTCTGAGTCTTGGATTCCAATATGATATTCCTATGTATTTTTTCCCGCTGAAACTGAATCCGCAACCCGTTTAACCCCTACACGTCAGGATTTTGACATACCCTCAAAAAACACTCGAAAAACTACTGAAACCTCTAAAATCATCTATGCCCCATACCACTGTCACTCCCCTGTCAACAAATTGCTAATTCTAAAACCCCAGAAACCCATAATCCCCTAACCTCATAATACCATAGCCGCATAACCTCCAAACCCCGTAACCTCATTAAGTAGAAAAATCTAGTTTGGGAAAACAGAAAAAATTCTTCAGTTTTTTTTGTGGTACCCAGTCATAGGTAAGTAACTCTATAACCCCAAAATCCCCCAACACCATAACCTCAAAATCCCTTACTTCGTAACCCCATATACTATATCCCCTTAATCCTGTTATCCTATTTTATGGAGAAGTCCGGTTAAAAAAATAATGAAGTAGACCTTAATTCATGACTTCACTCACAAAACTCTTATGATTTTGAGAACCGGACTTCTCCACAGAATAGGATGATGGGGTTAAGAGGTTATATAATATATGGGGTTACGGAGTGAAGGGGTTAGGAGGTATGATGGGATTTTAGGGTTATACAGTTACTTATTTATAACTATATTCTACAAGAAAATTAATAATTGTAATTGTTCTGTTTTCCCGAACCAGATTTTTCTACTTAATGAGGTTACGGAGTTTTGAGGTTATAGATGAATGGTATTCCGAGGTGAGGGGATTATGGGGTTACGAAATTACGAATTTGGAGGAAGGGGGTGAAAGTGGTATGTAGTAGATGATTTTAGCTGTTTCAGTAGTTTTTCGGGAGTTTTTTGAGGTTATGTCAAAATCCTGACGTGTAGAGTTAAACGGGTTACGGATTCGGTTTCAGCGGGAAAAAATACATAGGAATATCATATTGGAATCCCAGACTCACATTTTTTTTTTGTGGGCTTGTGTTATTAATTAATAATTAATTAAAAAAATTAATTTTTCAGGCAATTTAATCAGGTATTCCATTCTACTATTGCCTACCCCATGGCAATAGTAGAATGGAATACCTGCATGCCCCCCCCCAGCGGGATATATTAGCATAGAAATACCTTCAAAATTATATTTTTGCCGAAAGCGCATTTTTTTTTCCATATGGATCCCCCCCTTAAAATGAAATAAATCCGCCCCGTCTTCTTACTCCAAGCTCGCTTACCAGAATATATTTAAGTACTACTTACTACCTACTGTAGGTAAGCTACTATGTAACCCACCATTTTACCTTTTTTATAACTTTTTTTTTTGTTTTCCACAAGACATACTTTTTCCCGATTCTCTCCAATTCGCTTTTGTTTGTAACTCTATCTGACCATTTTATCTTTAACATTCTTCTATAGCCTAGTAAGATAATGGTCTTTTATAAGTGACTAATAGAATAAACAATCTATGATACTTAAAAAATCATTAGTAATACTACCCGTTAATTACATGCACATTAATCGATAGATAAGCAAAAAAAAAGGTTAAAAAACAATGTTTTGTCACGTAGGTAAAGTAGGTATATTGATTTTTTTACATCCTGTTTAAATAATTTTTAAAGAGGTTTTTATTCACCCAATATGACATAAAAAAGCCCACGTATATTTTTATTCAATATCTCAAAAACGAGTTGTAATTTGTAAGTATTTGAAATGTAAGTTAACTTGTAAAGCTTGTTTAAATAACACCGGCACACAAAAAAAAAAAAAACAAATCTCGAGTGTGGCAGACCAGACTAGTCAATTCTTACGTATTTTGGTTCACTGAATCTGAATCCGAGGTCAGAATTTAAAAGTTAGCGTTCAAAATGGCGGATGCAATATGGTGGATTAGGTTTTTTAAATTTGCTCGGATTTGCTTGAAACTTGGTACTCGGGGGTTTTTGGGGTCGCTTTTTACGAATCTGGTGCGAGTTTTTCAAAATACAAAATGCCGGATCCAATATGGCGGATTAGATGTTTAAAGTTGCTCGGATTTGCTTGAAATTTGGTAACTGTTACTCGGAGGTTTTTGGGGTCGCTGGTTACGAATCTGGTGCCAGTTTTACAAAATTCAAAATTCAAAATGGCGGACCCAATATGCGCTTTTTTACAAATACATGTATTTTTTTAATTTGTGAAGGCATAATTTGTTTCATAGATTACTTTTATCTACTTTTTTGCATATAATTTTAACAATTTTCGCCTGCGGCGCTTATTTCTTATTTTTTTTATGAATGCATGTCTTATTTTTTATTTGCTAAGAGTTTGTTTAAAAAATACATTTTTGCATTTTATTTTAACAATTTTCGCCTGGGGCGCTATTGTGCTTGTTTTACAAATTCATATAATAACTAATTTTTTTTTCGATTTGTAAAGGCGCTTTGACTAAGTTATCTAAGATATCTAACTAAGCCCTTCTTTTCAACTGGCTCTATACAAGATTTCTTTTTCCAGATATGTCGGGAAACAGCCGTTTTTTTGTCTGTTTATTGGTCAGGGAAAAATAAAAAAAATTACCTGGAAAACCGGGAAAAGTCAGGGAAATCTGTTTAGGAAAAATAGTGTCCACCCTGTCATCACCAAGCATAAAATAAATAAAATTACTTAATTTCTCGTTAGCTTCGTTAATTTTTGCATAAACCAATCATTAAAACATAACTCACTCGAGGGGTCCCGCAATAGGTTTTGGGTGCGTCGTCTCCTTCAAAATCGGAAGTCTTTTGCAATATTTCGAAAGATTTCCTAAGACTTCCTATAATTTTCAAAAACTTCCCGGACTTCTCAAAGATTTCCTAAGACTTCTTACGACTTCCTGAGATTTCCTAAGACTTCTTACGACTTCCTGAGATTTCCTGAGGCTTCCTCCGACTTCCCAAAGATTTATAGAGACTTCCTAAAGACTTCTAACAACTTTTTGCAATTCTACGCATGCGTGATTTTTAAATTTAGCCCGCGAATTTTTTATTCAGGGATTTATTGTTAAAGTTAGTTTTCGGATCAGATTATTTTATAAGGAACTAATTTAATAATAATAATTATAATTATCATAATTATTATCACGGATAATGATTTACAGTGCCCGGGCAATTGCAAGCTATTATTATTCATCTTTTGTCATCTTTTTTAACTTTTATCATAGATTTACTAGCGTTGCGTTCTTGTGGAGTGGGGTCAGCCGTCTTGCAGCTGCTTCTTATCAATGCACTGCAGTGCTGAATTTATGCCCGCTTTTGCCCGAGGTATGATGATCATTCTGTGACTAAGTAAAAACATGAAACAATCGGTTTATTTAGGTTTATATTGTTTTCCGAAAATAGCAGTTCTGAATTGGTTCGGAACGTGCGCAGTTGCCATTGAGAACTGCCCAGTTGCAACTGCACCAGTTCCGAACCAGTTTAGAACTGAGATTTTCGACTAAAAAACAAACCCAATGAATTCGTTCACAAAGTACATAAAGGGTTTAGGTGTGGTCGAATACAGCGTTACACCATGTAGAATTTATTGAGAAATTATAAGAAACTGCGTTACGAGGTAGGAAGAGGTTACCTCTGGCCAAATTTTGCGTAAGTTATGGTAGAAACTTGGGCAGACATTTATTTTTTTGTGTAATAAAACTATATCTCCTATTTATTTAAAAGTTTAATTATTTATATTTATAGTTTAGTATAAAATATAAAGTCCAAACGATCACTTTCTCGCGAAATAGACAAAATGAAGTGTGCTGCCGATATGCAGAAAACCACGCCACTTACACAGCGCGTGTGGAGGGGGTAAATTACACCGTGTTTTCCAAGTATTTTTATTAAAATAACGACTAAAGACTTTCCAGACTTCCTGCGACTTCTCAAAGACTTCCCGGACTTTCTGAGATTTCCTAGTGACTTCCTAGACTTCCTGAGACTTCTCAAAAACTTCCCGGACTTCCTAGAGACTTCCCAGACTTCCTAGCCAAGTGCGTCGTCTTCTTCATTATTGCGGGACCCCTCGAACTCACTAAGAATTTATAAATGTGTCAAATAATTCTCAAATTTGATTGGTCAAATTTTTAATTAGATTAGTGTTAATGACAGAATAAATCTTATCCATTAAAGAAAACCTAAATTATTAAAATAATAAAATCAAAGATCATATACTTTTAAGTATTTAATAGTTCTGTAGGTATAACATGTTTTCTTTTTCTTTATTATAATTTAAGATTACACAAAATCAGGTTAATTATTTGATTATCTATATTAATTAGTCACAAGAGTCTTGTTCTTATTAAGGAAAGCGTAAAAAAATAAGTGCTTAGTAAAAGTTTAGTACCATTTAATTTTTTTTATAGGATATTTCCCAAAATATGTAATTTTCTCATTTTATCCAAAAAGTTAAGATGAGGGGCGAGGGATGAACCATTTCCTACATTTTTTGATATTTCTGTATAGATTTTTGGGATTTCCGAAGAAACTAGTGAGATTTTCCAAAAGAGATATTTCTCTGTGATTTATAAAAAGACTTCCCAAAGATTTTCCAAAATTAGTACACGAACCCCTCAGGTTAAGATCTTAATTTATTATCATTTTAATAGTCTCAGACTGGTTTTCGACAACTTTCCAGCCCTAGCTAATTTTTGCACATCCCTAAAATTTATACACCCTATATCCTTTGTTATTTGTAAGCAGTATTCCATTCTAGAGTATCTTTTTTTGTAAGGGAACGTTCAAGTATTACTCCTAGGGGGGGTGGGGGTCATTTTGGAGTGTTACGCCCATGTTAATGGTATAGGAAAATAGCGTTACAGAGGGGGGGGGGGGTCCGAAATGATCAAAATTTTCGTTACGTAATACTTGAACGTTCCCTTTTCATACCTAAGATCACATTCTTATACACGGAAAAAAAAAATTATAGCTAGGAGCGCTATAACACACATACCAAGCAAATTATAATCGCTTATTATATAAATACAAGGCATTCTCTTACAATTATGGCAGTCAGTGTAAAAATTTATATGAAATACTTTAATTGTTTAGTGAATAATAAAATATAACAAATAGTATGGCATTTATAGCTTAAATAGATTTAATTATTGTCCGTGCTAATAATTTTTATAATATAATAAAATTTCTGTAAATTTATAATAGTGCCTGTAATAAATATAATCGTGTCTGTAATATATATAATCGTTTCCAATTTATTTTTAACATTATTAGTTATTGTGTCCCTTATAATCTATAGCTTAAATCACTATAATTTGCCACTGTTACCAAATATCTTATAATGTATAGCGCAGAGCCCACTAATTTCTTTCCGTGTATAAGCTACTTACCATTCAACTGAGATTCTCAGCCTGAGAACTGAGATTATAGTCAATTAACTGTCAAATTTAACCAATGAGGAAGCTAAATCTGTCAGTTCTGAGAATAATCTAAGTACTCAGTTCTATGAAAAGTAGCTTTAGTGTTAGTTTCGACACAGTTCAAACAAAAATGTTTATCTAGTTATTTAATTTACATTTAAATAGTACACGGAAAGAAATTAGTGGGCTCTGCGCTATACATTATAAGATATTTGGTAACAGTGGCAAATTATAGTGATTTAAGCTATAGATTATAAGGGACACTATAACTAATAATGTTAAAAATAAATTGGAAACAATTATATATATTACAGACACGATTATATTTATTACAGGCACTATTATAAATTTACAGAAATTTTATTATATTATAAAAATTATTAGCACGGACAATAATTAAATCTATTTAAGCTATAAATGCCATACTATTTGTTATATTTTATTATTCACTAAACAATTAAAGTATTTCATATAAATTTTTACACTGACTGTCATAATTGTAAGAGAAAGCCTTGTATTTATATAATAAGCGATTATAATTTGCTTGGTATGTGTGTTATAGCGCTCCTAGCTATAATTTTTTTTTCCGTGTATACCTTTTAAATTTAAATTAGGTAATTAACGTGACACAAAGCTGAAAAAAAAAATAAGGAAATAAAAGTGAGGTTAAATAATTGATTGTTTACGATAAACAAATTATACCTACTTATAGCCACCTACGTGATTATTGAACTTTTGACCCTGAAAATATTTATTTTGGTCACACACATTTTTTAAAAATTACGTCTAGACTGTATATCTAAAAATACTTTTATATCTCAGTAATAAAATTTCTAGCATCTAGGCAATTTTAAATTAATTGCCTAGACCTGAATCTGTTCCAGGGCTTTTATATAATAAATTTAAATTAATAAATCGTCCATTGTATACGGAAGGTCACTATAATGTTTTTTACTAAAATCGAGCTGGTATTTTACTTAAATTTCTACTTAAATTCAAAATTTTACTTAAATTTTGACTTTGGTCTGATTCATGCATAATTATCACTTATAACTAAGCGATTCTGTCCTTTTTATTGGTCAGATGAGAAGCCATCATTCTTTTTGGCCAATAAAAAGAACAGAACGGCTTAGTTAAGTTGGTGATAATTATGCCTGAATCAGCATTAACCCTTAGCTACAGAAACGGCGTAGATTTTACGTCGGAGTTGGGAGAAATCACAAATTACATTTGTGACTTCTCCCAACTCCGACTAACTGCGGCTTTCCGCGTCTCAGTACCTTTCGGACATTCAGTTTAAGCCCTAAATCCGCGCGGAGAAGTTGGTATCTTGCCCAGTGATTTTCGACGTGTTCATTTAAAATCTGGCGGCGTAAAAAATACGCCATGTCTGTAAGTATGAAATAATAAAAACAATAGTGTTTAAGCATTGTAAAAAAAATATATTATTAACATAAATATGTTTTAGTAGGGGGCTGGAACCGTTACGAAAAAGTGTCCCATGGAACCGTAACGAAAAATTGTCCCAAAATTATGTGACTCTTACGATAGGGGGTAGGGGCTTTATTATCCCATCAATCTATTTTCTAATCATCGTACAGAGTTATATTGGTAGACTGACAGTTTCGGGCTGCTGGCCCTCTTTAGTACCAAGAGTCAACTCTGCACGCTGATTAACATTAATCGGAATAAATTCAGTTATGACTCATCAACGTTGAAAATAAACACAGAAACATTGTCTTACGGAATAATTTTGCCGAATTATGAGGGAAATTTTTATAAAGGTCACTAAATCGAAACATTTGACGACTGATTTGTTACACACAACAATATTGAATATACATATTAACTATAAATATGTAAATATATCGGTGTTTTTCGAAGAAAATAAAAATGTAAATATTTAAAACCTCGCGTTAACGATAGAATCGACGCGGCGCCTATGCGAGCACTGGAAATTCGCCGATGACTGCTGATTAAGAAAACGTTTTTAGATTTTATTCGCAAAAGGACGAGGTTTTGCACAATTATTCACTAGGCTAACAGTTAAAAAACGACTTTAAAAACTTTTTCTATTTTGCGACTCTTATAAGCTCATAATCACACGCATTTTGCGTGTTCTTATAGGCCCATAAGAGGTCTGTACTTTTTGTTCTTTTGGGTTGGCAACAGACCTGGCCTATCGCTTGACGTTTTCCGTGAAAATTTCAATGTCGTTTTAAAGTTGAATTTTCTACAAAATTTTGTGTTTAGGTTATTTTTGTGGCTTGGTTAATTGCAGTAAAAAAGAGAAGAGATGACTATAAAATATATCAAAATATCATTTGTTCTTAGAATTTTAAACATGGTGTAAACTGTAATGCCAATCCAAAACAAAAATCCCTAAATCTGTCATCAATTTAAATGTAAGTTTTTTTAAATTTTAGAGCAAAATAGAAAAAATTGTATAAAGCACTCGTTTCATAACACGTTTTTAGCGCACTAGTACTTTAGAAAACTCGCCGCAAGCGGCTCGTTTTCTAAACTATTATCTGACATATTTCAACACTAAAAACTCTTTAATTTTCATTTAATCAAAACGTCATTTCATAAATTCTCATTTCTTTAAAAAATTAGGTACTTTTTAAAGACTGTTCTCACCCCTTGGCCCCAGAATAATTGTGTATAACTATAAAAACAGCTTAATCTGAATGTATTAAATGAAATGTATATGACTCGGCAAGTTAAAAATAGATTTTTTGGTAGCTCATTGCCATAGCTTTTGGAGTTTCTAGCACCCAAAGGAACCGGATCCGGAGTCTAGCAATTTGAAAATAGCTTAATTTGAATGTACCATATATAAAATATAGCCGGGAGCAAATATGCAGATATGCTAACCAATCGATCCCTCCGGGTTTACTACTAGTGCTCGTTTTCCACCCGTTGCCATGACAGCGGTCGGAAAGTGACAATTAGCTGATTTTAAATAACTGTAAACGTCAAACACATAACCTTAAATTGACAAACTAATTTTAATATTAATATTTTTTGCGTTTTTTGGATGTTTAGGTGTTAGGTCGTAGGAAAAATAGTATACGCACCTCGACGCAAACCATTTTAGTGCACTTCGAGTGCTTTTTTTACTCGGCTGCGCCTAAAAACTAGGTTCGCGTACTCGATGCGTAATATAGGGGAAGGTGTTGTACCTTTGACCGATTTTTATATTTAATTTTTTTTTTGGATGTAATTTTTATTGAATGCAACCCATTTACAGACACGCGTGAGCATTTAGGTCTTTACTCGTAAAGTACATGTTTTGCAAATTTTAAACTGCATTTACAATTATGTTATTAGAAATTTTATAAAAAGCCTTCAATTGTTAAAGGTACAACAGGTGTGTTGTACCTTTAACCTTGGTATTTTTTTTTTGTTGTTTTAAGTGAATAGGTGTAGATTTCATCACGCGACTCCTTCATTATGTTTAAATGAAAGATTAAAGTAGGTTTTTTCAAATTAAAATGTCTAGCCGCTTCTCCTATGGTCATTTTATGTTCTTTTATGAACCTAATAGCGGTTTACAGACCTTCTTTACGAATTTTGACCCTTTAACACCGGTCTTGCTCCTTGGCATCTTGTAAATTAAAAACTAAAAATAATATTCGTTAGTAAAAATGTATGCTTGCTAAATCCGTTATACCTTTGATTGGTCACAGGTACAACACCTGCTAGTGGTCAAAGGTACAAGACCAGGCCATTTCAAACTGGATAGGCCGCCGTTATTTTTAGGTTAATGTTATTAACTCTAAAACATTCAAGCTTCTTCTAGAAAGGCAACTTTACATTTGGATATATTTAATCTCAAAATAAGCTATTTGGCAAAAAAGTTATGACGCAATTTAAAACTTACTTTTGACAGCCGAAACTTCACAAACTATTATAGAGGGAAAGTACGCACCTATTTTTAACTCGCGTCAGGTTCAGTAACACCTCTAGCGGGTAAACTATACACTAACTATATTAATTTACACACATACTCATAGAGTGCTCTGTATTACGTGGTGGTTAAAGGTAAAACGGGTCAAAGGTACATCACCTTCCCCTACTATTTTAATGCTGGGTCATAATATAGCTATATAATGTGTTAAAGAAAACAAAATAATAGCAAACCTTCCTTAACGAGCTCCTTAACTTTTACACCGGAAAATAACAAGTTTGTGTACAAAGCAAGCCTTAAATTGATCAAGTAGGCAGGTTTGTCAACACCGTACCCGCCATGACAGGTGCTTGTGAACACTTTCACACCCTCTATACTAATTAGAGTTTCCTAGACAGTTATTTTATGTATGCTCTATACCAGGACTTGATTAATTTTTAAGCCAGTCTTACATTATATATTTTTTATGTAGGTAATTAACACGCAAAGCCATTAGAATTAACTAGTTGGAAATAGTTATTTTCCTAACAAGTGCGGAAAGTGGTACTTTTCCGCACGCGACTGCAGTTGACCGAACGACGCGCAGCGGAGTTCGGTCAAGCAGTCAAGTGCGGAAATACACTTTCCGCAAGAGTTAGAAACAAAATTTTTTCTACAAGCGTGAGGAAAATTAAGCAAATATTTTAATAACGCGGTAGGTATTTATGTTAACAAACTAAATAATACAAATTATTTTTTATGATTTACAATATTAATAGTAAATGAACAATTTGAAGAATTTTGAAGATTAATAGCTGACGACAACAAATCTAAATTTCTTGCTTCCAAAATAGACTCTGGTATCTCATCATCGGAGGAATCCATTTCTACTTTTATGTAAACTTTCAAAAATAAAATGCTACGACGCTAATCTGACTTTGATACTGGCTTTGACATTTGTTTGTATACTTTGGTGCTATGAAAACATTCCAAAAGTTTATGCGTGGCCTACGTTGATTAGAGTTAATGAATTAATATCACTGACATTTATGGTTATATCTCTATTTGACAAATTTTTTGAACAATAAAATTTTAAGAAAAAAGTCCAATTATTATTTAAAAGTAGGACTTTCATGCCTTATTATTTAAATATAAAAATTTTGTCAAATATGCATATTACTATGCATAAATTTAAAATATTGCAATAACTTGTTAATTTGAAACATTTTTATTTTTCGGCACTAGTGCGGAAAAGTAATGCGGAAAAATACTTTTTCCGCACTAGTGCGGAAAAGTGACACTTTTCACACTAAATGCGTGCTGAAAAGTGCAATTTTTCGCACGCTTGTAGAAAAACCCTTTTTTAGTAAAATTAATTGGGAAAACTGAGCGGTAATGTTGGGAAATTTGCAGAGGCAAGAATCTTTTTTTTTTCAGACGTCAAAAATTGTCGCTAGGGGTAAAATAAAAAAAATCCTAAAACCAACACTTGATTTTATCGCAGCCATTACTTTACCAAAAAAGTTTACCAACGGTTAAAGTATTGGTTTTCTTACCAAGATTTTACCAATAATTGAAATAATGACTGTAAGACTTAATAGGGCACTAGCTAACCCTAATCCGGCTCTGCTTTATAAACGATATTCTTTACCAGTGATTTATAAAAGTGCATAATATTCTGGAAGGAGTAGTTTAAAGCTATCACATTTACCATACAAATATCCTAGAGAGTTAGATTTAGTTTGAAAGGAAAATCAATAACTTGTCTAAAATGTTGGAAAACTCATTTTGTAGCTACTGGTAAATCTAGGTTTCGAAATTGGAACCTTGTAAAAATCATTTTACTTTTCCGTACAAAAGTCCTGCGTTAGAAAAATAAACTAAAAATGGCACTTTATCGCGAAAAGGTTCAAAAAGTTTTAAGGGTTTGATTGTTTTGTGGTTGTACCTTACACGGTGTATTTTTAATAGGGTCAGTAATTTTCTATATCAGAAAATATGACAAAAAGTTCCTATAAACATGCGTCGTACGGGAGCTAAGCCACTTTAAAAGTAGCGCCACTTCATCTTAGTCTTACTTTGTTCATTCGTTCTTTGTCGTTAGTTTTAGGTTTTTGGACTTTTGAAAACTAGAGCAAAAACAGAAGTACAGAAGAACAAAGTAAACCCAGATGAAGTGACTTTATTTAAAAGTGGCTAAAAAATTCGGCTCAGGAGCCCTTTGAGATATAGAAACGAGGTTTTGCATGTGAACTATGTCTAATAAGGCCCATCTTCATATGCTATTTTCATGTACTTATTTTAACCAGGGGCGTGCAAAACGGGGATGCCTTATCAGTTTTTTGTCTCAGACTTTTTTCTGTGTAACTTTTTTGTTATTTTATTATTGGAACATGATTCCTCAGGTCAAAATACATAAAAAAGTACTCTTGTTGTACTGTAAGATTAACCGTTTTCGAGAAAAGTTAATTTGAAGGTGAAATTTCACGTTTTGAGGACGAAAAATTAAATACTATATTATACTGTACATAATAAAATGTTAAAAACCAAAATTTTATTGATGCGGGGCGATTCTACATTTAAAACTAAGAAAAAAAGTTTCTATACACGTAGATCGAAAAATCGCTTTTAAATCCATAGTATACTATGGATTTTTTTTTTAAAACAATAGTGTGGATTTTGATTTTTCCTAAAAATTTCATATCGATCGGAAATTCCTTTCTGGATTTTTTGGTCTAGGTTCATTTTTGACGATTTAATAAATTTTAAAACCTTCGAATAATACTCTTTAAGTACCATGTGCTGCAGAGTATAATAATATTAGATCATATATACATAGATGCGCCACGTCAAACCGAAATGTTTTCATTGCTATATCCAGGTTTATGTTTATGTTTATTTTTAACCTCGTACTATTCTACTTAATTAAGCATTCCCTAAGTCCAGGACTTGTGCGGGCTAGTAGTAGAAGGAACCACCGGCTTTAATTGACTTTCGAACCAATATATCTAGGGAGTACGCCTTCGCCCAATTTCAATTTATTAATTAACTGAAAAAGGCAATCGGCGCCAGTGAGGTTTGAACTCACGATCATTAGCTCAGTGTCAATGCTATATCGATGCCTTAGACCGCTGAGCTAATCTCCCATTAGATTTCACCTTCCCGCTTCTGGTCACCACCCACCGCTATAGTGGTTTGTTAACAAATATGTTATACTTCACCTCCTCGCAACCTCACTGCTATAGTGGTTTGTTTACAATTGGCTTTGTATATGTTCTACATAAAACAAATCAACATTAATGCCATATCTATGTATATATGATCTAATATAATAATACATATAACTGTTAGGTACACGGTATATATACGTATGACAATAAAAATACAAAGTGTTCAAGGTCGTGTATTAAATCCGCTTTAAATATTTTCTATTATAATTTCTTACACGCTACCATGGTGTACCACTATAGTATTTAGTTCACTTTCTGGTGTAGCATGCTAATAGAAACGCATTGTTTAAATTTTTCTTTTATCTTTTATTTTAGTTTTTTTTTTATGTTTATTTTTTTTATTTTTTACTTTCCCCAAGGAAAGTCTTGCCTTAGGGAACGTTCAAGTTATATAACGTAACGCTATTTTCCCATACCATTAACATGGGCGTAACACTCCAAAATGAAAATAAAGATTTCAAATTTGGACCACTGGTTTGGACTTTTTTGATCTTTTTGTGAGTGTAGTGGATATTAAATATATTAGTTTACATAGATTATAATCTAAACAAAAGCTAATCCTATTCAATATGTAAAATTAAAAGCTTTAGTCAAACTTTAAGGAGCTTAAATTAAACACTTTAATGGATTATAGTTTTTAATCCCTAAATGGACTTTAACTCGGACTTTAAGCTTCTTAAAAATTACAAATAATAAATAATTACAGTTTAAGTTATGCGATTTATTTGTCGGCGGAGGTGTTTTGCTATTTTTTTTTTGGCGGCGCGAAAAGTCCAAAATGATCAACGCTGTAACTCTATTTTCCTATACCATGGGCGTAACACTCCAAAATGACCCCACCCCCTAAGAGCGTTACGTATATGAAGTTATGAAATTACTTCCTAGTTGGGAACACTGTTGTAAATACTTAATAGTACTTGGAAGTACTTCTAGATATGTTGGAAGTTTGGAAGTAGTTGTACACTTGGTTTCAAAAATAATGTAAATATATATATAAAAAAAGTGATACATGGTGAATTCTGTTTTTTCCATTTGACAAATATTTGTTTACTTTTAAATGTCATTAAATTTAGGTTAAAGTGTCAATATTGGAAGTTATCAAAATTTGGTTTAGATCAAAAAAAGATAACATATGATTTTTGACATAGTTAAACTAACCTTATTTTTTTTTAAAAGTCCATACAGACATAACCCCATTTAAATAATCCACATTCACATAGCTAAATTTTCTAGAAAACATGAAATGTTAGTTAACCCTACTTTTCCATAATATTTGAAACCAATTTAGTGGCGAGGACCTTTTTTTCCATAATTTTTTACCCTGAAGTACTTCAAATTGTCTTGGCAGTACGTGGAAGTACTTAAGAGTAATTCGAAGGACGTGGAAGTGCTTTGAAATATACGGAAGTACTTCGAAGTACATGGAAGTACTTCGAAATACATGGAAGTACAAAACTTTTAAGTACTTTCAGAAACTGGAAATGGGTCTACATTTTACGACGAATGAATCGCTCCTCGACTTTAGTGTTGTAGTTTTGGTTTGTATGCCCAATGTCCATCTTTATCCGTAATCGAAAAAAAAACATTCCAATAGAGCTGTGTACAACTAGAATAATGAAACAGAAGACGTCTACCCTATCTCTATCTTATTTGTGCACGGCACGCCACTACCAACTTAAATAAATTAAAAAAAAATATTGCATTTTTTTTCAATTTTTATCAACAATTACCGTTGATTGTAGTTGGCTAATTATCTCGCTTAGAAAAGGCATTAAAGAAGGAAGAAGAAGAATTACCGTTGATTTTTGTAAATAAAGCTAAAGAAATGAATATTTTTTGCTAAGAAATAAAACTGATGGTTTAATAGTAAAATAAAGAATGAAATATAAATCCTATTAATTGTTCTTAGGTTGGTTGGTTAATCTGTTTATTTAAGTACAAAACATAACCTCAAATATGAAATGGTAAATATGAATTTATTTATGTTTATCATATTGATTATTAACTATATATTATTATTATATATTTTAATATCGTTACCAGTTTCTACATTTCAAGAAATTAATTTTATGACGAGCGTTATTTCTGTTATAGCTACCAAAATGCCAAGATGTTTTTACAAGGGTTGCAAAAGTCCAAACGAATTTCGCCTGGCCTTTAAATCTAAGGTATAAAGAAAGAACTTACCTTTGGTAAACAATATTTAAATATCAAACCTCGTAAAAGTACTATAATAGTCAATAGAAACACAATATTTAGTAAAACACACAAAAAACTGATATCAAAACAATATCAAACGCAGCTCACACAATGACAGTGGCTAAAGAAAATGGCGTTCCTGACAGTGCAGCCAACATAAAACCTAGGAGATTTTTTTCTTCTTTATGTTGGTGATATTACTTCTATCCTTTTTGGGTAGAACTCTTGTCCCTGTCTAATCTAAATGGAGAAATCTCCATTTAATTTAAAGCGCATCTAATGCGTACGTTTACCTTATTCAAGTGTACATCGAAGATGGCTTTGGCTTTCACGGCAAAACCTTGAACTCTTTAACAAGTCGACTTTTCTTATATGGCTATATTGACCAACTAACTGAATTATTGGCTCGATCTTGCTATAAGATGCTGTTTAATAATAAAATACACATCAGCGTTGGGTTAAAAATAATGCCTTGGGGTACAATTACACAGGTCTGCATGTTAAAAACTATTTAACTATCACGACTAATGGCGATTTCTACCGTTAGATTAGACAGGGACAAAAGTTCTACCCAAAAAAGATAGAAGACATACATACACTTCCACTTCCACCCAACCAAACAAATTCTGTATTTGTTCTTTGTTGAACAAATACAATATTTACTTGGCCGGGCGAAAAGTGTAACTATATTATATTTATTAATGAAATTACTGGCGACATCTAAATTTTAGTAGAATTATCTTATTCTACAGATTACATTAGCTATGTTCGTTCGTGCCGCTCAGTGCTACACTTTCCGGCCAACCAAATAAATACTGTATTTGTTGTATGAAAAACAAATACAGTATTTATTTGGTTGGCTGGAAAGTGTATCACAAATGAGATAGATATAGGGTAGACTTTTTTTTTCATAATTCTAGTTGTAGAGAGCTCCATTAAACACGTTATTAAATTAGAATGAAATTGATTTTTTAGGGCAAAATTTGTTATGTTATAACATAAAGTTATGTTAAATGTTAAAATAAAAGTTTTATTTCCTTGTTAAAAACACCAAAAACGCGTGTTTTTCAAACTCTAAAAACAAGAGTGTGTTTTTTCACTTATATCTCGGCACAGAAGATTTCAATCTCAAATCCGATTTCACAGAATTAACCAGTATTAAAAAACGAAAAAATTGAGTTATAAGCAAATATATAAGCAAATTAAAAGTTTTAGTAACAACTTAGAAATAGGCATTTCAAAAATGTTTAACTTTTTTTAAGTTTTTTGAACTTTTCTCGAAAAGCGTTAAAGATATCTAAAAAAACAAAATATTTTTAAAATCTGCGTAAAAAACTATATCTTATAGATTTATAATGTTCATGGAAAAATTTTTTAGGGCTGAAAACAACGATATTTAACTTTTTTCAACAAAGAAGTAGCATTTATCTCATAATCCTGAACCAAAGTCAACAAATGGAGGTCAAACTCGTGTTCAGCATCAAAAAGTACATCGAAAATGATATATCAGACAAAACGGAAAGATATGTTATTTTTGTCGACCAGTGTTATTAGATTAACTATGATAGTTGAATTCGAGGGGGAAATCTCCCTTAAAATATGTGTACAGTCTTTGTGGAATCTCGGTAAAAATCTCTAAAATCTTTAAGATTTCAATTAAATAAAATCCCTAAAAAACTTATCTAAAATCTCTTTAAATTTATTTATAGTATATTAAAGTACTAGTTTCATAACATACGTTTTTAGCACATGAGTACAAGTTTAGAAAACGAGCCGCTTGCGGAGAGTTTTCTAAAGTACTAGTGCGCTAAAAACGTGTTATGAAACGAGTGCTTTATACAATTTTCTCTATTTTGCTCTAAAATTTTAAAAAACTTACATTTAAATAGATGACTAATTTAGGGATTTTTGTTTTGGATTGGCATTACAGTTTACACCATGTTTAAAATTCTAAGAACAAATAATATTTTGATATATTTTATAGTCATCTCTTCTCTTTTTTACTGCAATTAACCAAGCCACAATTTTAACATGGTAAAAATAACCTAAACACAAAATTTTGTAGAAAATTCAACTTTAAAGCGACATTGACATTTGCACGGAAAACGTCAAGCGATAGGCCAGGTCTGTTGCCAACCCAAATAAACAAAAAGTACAGACCTCTTATGGGCCTATAAGAACACGCAAAATGCGTGTGATTATGAGCTTATAGAATAGAAAAAAATCTTTTTAAAATCCCTTAAAACCTTGAAAAACCTTTTAAATTTCCTTAAAATCTTTTTAAAATCTTTTACATTCTTTAAAATCTGTTCAAAATTCTGTAAAATTTATGTACACCTCGGAAGGTACAATTTGGAAGGATTCCTCCCCGGTTTAATTTTTAAATTAATGTTGTTTTCTTTGTTACAGAAATCCAAAATTAAGATGGAGGACAAGAAGCAGGCACGCTTCGGAGGCCCCAAAGTCTCCGAAATAGCGCACCGCTTCCAAGCCACCCGAGTGGCTTCTCTGCAAAAGGAAGACATCATCACGCCGCTCAAGACGAAACAGAAGCAACTGCATAGCCAATCGCTGGACAATGACACGCCGACCGTGACCGTGATACGAACGGAGTCGCATGTCACCAGGTTTGTTAAAGAATACTTTCGCCTATAAAAAAAAGAAAAAAATATTTTTTCAAAAAATTTTTTTTTTTTTCATTTTTTTTTAATCAAAGCTTTTATTTACCTATGGTCCAAATTTAAAGATTTTAGCTCCAAGCATTCTTGAGTTATTGTGGACACAAAAGGTAAAAATAGAACAATTTTCAGCATTTTTTTTACTAACGCAGAACATACCCATTGAAAAGTAACGATATTTAAAATTGTCAATAACTATGGTTAATCCTTGTACAATTATCGGAAGTCTTTCAAAAATCTCGGTAACATTCTCGATAATGTTAAATAAAATTTTTCAGAAATCTTATTGAAAAGCTTTAAAATCTAAGATTTTTTATGTGGGAAGTCGTACAAAAAGCTTGGACCGTGTATAAATATTATGTACAGTGCGTACCAAATATTTTTTGGTATTTAGTTAAAATGTTTAGGGGGCGTAATGGAGACAGGGGGGCAAGGTGGCAATTTTTTTAAATAGAAAGGAGGTCATGTGATATGTACATCATTTTAAACACCATACAGTTATCTATACGACCATATATTTTTTACGTTTTTTAAGGGGCTTAAAAAAGTGTTGATAATGGAAATTTTCGTCAGAATTGCATAAAAAAAAACAATTTTTGTTTGATGATTAATTTCATGATACAAAAAGTTAAATTATACTTCTTAATTCATTTTAAATCATGTTTATATTTTATTTATCATTTATAAATGAAAATAAAAAAATAAAAAAACATCGATGAAAATTTTATTTTTTAGAAGAAAAATTAATTAAAACTTAGTCATTAGCAAAAAAATTAAAAATGTTAAACATGTTAAAAAAAATGGTCAAAACGATAATTTAATACCTAAGCTTTAAAATTATGTATCACACGACCCCCCTTTAAAAAATGTAACCCCTTGCCCCCTCCTGCCTCCATTATGCCCCTAAAAATAAAAAATACCGTGGTTTGAGATTATACAATACATAGAAAACAAGAATAAAACGATCAGATCAAGACTGACGTGATTTTAGTGGGGATCTTTTGTTAAAAGATTTTTTTTTTATTTTTCTTTTAAAAAAAAAGATCTTTTGAAAAAAAAAAATTATTTTTTTTATTTTTTTTTTTTTGAAAAATTTTTTTTTTAAGTATTTGGGAAAATGCAATATACCATTTACTGTGAAAAATATGTGATGAAATTAGTAGCATTACATATCTTCACGGCTTGTTTTTTATATATTTTATAAAATAAAGGCTCAACGAAATCCCAAATACAGGGCGATTCTCTGTTGCAGGTTCAACAACGCGAGGGCGATGTTCGAAAAATTGGGCGAAGAGAACCGGAACAGCCGCGAGCGCGTCATTATTCCTCTTCAATCCACCAAAAGCGCCTCGAGCATTTTGGATTCTCGGTCACGGAGTAGCTCGGCCAACAGCGAGACCCGGGAGACCAAATCGCACACTTCTAGGTCACCGTCACCGGCGAGGAAAAGTTTCGACTCGGTCATTTGCAATAGCACGCCGCTATTGAACGATAACGAAAAAATGAAGAACAAAACGAACGGCTTTAACGCGAACAAATCCGCACAGCCAATCGAAAAAATCGGGAAAAGTGAAATTTTCGTCAAGGCCAACGGTAACGATATCATTCGAGACGAACGAACTAAATGTAGTGTAGTGAAAAAGCCGGATAAACCCGAAAAACCCGAACGAAAGTTCAACAGTAAGGAACTGATAGAAAAACAGAGGAATTGGACTTCCCATTTTGCCAAAACGCGTACTAGCAGGTATAACAGTGATCCGAACAATAGTGAAGTGAAGTTCGGGGTAAATAATGGGAGTAAGGAGACTTCTTGTGATAACAGAGCTTCTTCGGGAGCAACGCGCAGCGCTTCTTTCAACCAGCGCATCCGGAGCCCTCCGACATCTCCTCCTGAGCCTCCGGTCCGCACGGAGGCTTCGTTGCGAAACCACGTGACGCGGAAAGAGCGCCCTGCCTCTGTGATCCCAACCACTTATACAAGTAAGGACCGAAGTCCTCTATGTAGTCCCACTAGAGAGACTCCCATTAAACACCAAAGGGTTAGCCTTAACCTTACTTCTCCCGTCGAAAATCCTTCACCTAGGTATAATAGATTAGACAGTAGTAGTGATAAAGAGGAAGTGTCACCCATGAGGGAGCTAGTTCCCACAAGGTTGTTCCAAGATAGTATGAGAGATAGTCCTTTAGACAGGAAGAATAGTTGCGAACTGGTTACGCCCAATAGATCCCATTTAGATGATAAGGATAACAGTAGGGAGAATTTGTCCGCGACTTCGGGAAGTCTGTCGTCACTTAGTCCTCCTAGTAGTCCTAGTAAGATTAAATCTGAACAGGAAAAACAGGAACAGGAGGCCAATGAGAAGTCTCATCTTAGCCGTAAGTATTACTAGTTTTTATTTTAGCGCTGTTTTTTTTAGGCGATTTTTAACCCCGAGGGTTTATCTAGCTTCAAGTACTGCGGTACCTCTATGGCGAAATCCAACCCGAAAATCCCCAATTTAACCAAAATCCCGCAATCCTAACGAAATATTAGACTTTTTAAAAATGGGGTTAAAAGGCCCTGGCCTTGGTTTGAGCCCCCTGACATTTTCGCTGAGCCCCACCTGGCATATTTTTTTGGGGCGCCAATTTTCTTTTGTAGGGACGCCAAGTTTGGTAGAAATCGTCAGGGACAAAGCTTTTTTTCATGAAGGTATTTCTTCTTTTTTTTTACCCGGGGGGCTGAGCCCTCCTAGATTTTTTTCTGGTTACGGCCCTGAATTAAAAAATTAAATATTATTAAATTCATATGATTTAAACCGATTTTTTTACTGTTTTATGGTAAATTTAACTGAATCTTTAAAGTCACCCTTTAATTTTACGATGACGTAATAATATTATAATTTTAAAATTACCTTATAAAATTTTGCAAATTTTTAAAATTTATTTTTGTTTTAATTCTGCTACCAATAGCCGATAATTAAATTGCAGAAAATATTTTTCTAGGTTCGGGTACTCGGTGCGTAATAAACTATTTTTCACTACTAACTTTAGAACATACCATTATTTATCATGTTTTCAGACTGTGAAATCAATTTTCTTCACCTATAGCAATAATAATTTTATAAACAATTGATTTCTGCCACTTTAGATGTTTCAGTTCTTTGTGCAATTTTTTACAAATTAAACCTAAGAAAATAGCTTGAAATAACTTTTTATTTATTAAATATAATTAAATATAATTATTACCAATTAATACTTAATAATAATTAGCTAAACATTATGAAAAAAAAAAAAAAATAAAAAAAACTAAATTTTTAAACGTCAGTTCAAAGTATTTATTTGAGCAAATGTCATTGATCAAGGCTACTTGATTTTTATGAAAATTTCAAGAAATATAATTTCTGTTAATAATTTACTTTATTATTTGAATAAAAATAGTTAAATAGTGAAAACAATGCGTTTTAGGAAAACGTTGTTTATAACATTTTTTGACCAATTTAAAATTGTCTTTTATATAAGTGCTAAATTAACCAAATACAATAATAATTGCGTTAATTATAAACAAAAAACGCTAAAAATAGGAGTTTTACCCTATTTTTACACCCTTACCCCCAATCGTTTACCCCCAAAATCTAATCAGCTCTTCGGATTACGATAAGAAACAAAATGCAAAAAACCGCAAGTCGATATCTCATGTAGAAATGGAGTTACACCCAGACAGACAGGCAGACGGACGCAAAAATTTTTTTTACAGATTTCGACTCAGAATGGTCTAAAACGTCGAGAAATGTAAAAAAAAGGGGTCAAAGATTTTGACTTTTCGGCGAAGATTTCAATACATCGGCACTCTTAGTAGCAATAAGTGCGGATGTATATTAATAAAAACTCTAAATTCTTAGTTTTTTGCAAGGTAAAGTAGCTTTACAAAAGCTAGGCATAAATAAATGTATTGTGCAATTTTCACTAGATAAAAAAATTCAGTGTCATAAAATTCACAGAAAATCAGGTTCTTTACAACACAAAGAATCCGAGTTTACTATGTTGTTACAATTAAACATTGTTACATACTAGTTATGTAGGTATCACTTGTTTTATTTGAGTAATTATTATTTTTTGAGTTTTTAAAAATAGGTTTATTACTTTAACAAGCCGTGAAGGTATGTAATGCTACGCATTCCATTATATACTATTCGCAGTAAATGATGTATTGCATTTTTCCAAATACATAGGGAACCTTCAAGTATTAGGTAATGCTCCTAGGGCGGGGGGGGGGGCGTGGTCATTTTGGAGTGTTAATGGTACAGGAAATTAGCGTTACAGGGGGGGTGGGGGTCCAAAATGATCAAAATTTGCGTTACCTAATACTTGAACGTTCCCATACCTACTAATATACACATACTTAAATTAAAATTTAAAAAAAATCAAAAAAATACATTTTTTAAGATCTTTTTTTGAAAAACAAAAAAATAAAAAAAAATAAAAAATAAAAAAAACTTAAAAAAAACGGACAGACGGACATTAACTAAATAGTTGCTTATTTTTTCATGAAACAAATTTATATCCAAGAATTTTTTGTCTGGGACGATTTTTGAAATTTTTTGAAAATTCTAAACTACCGTATAATGCTATTCTAGCGCAGACGCTGTGAATAGTATAACTGTTATGCGCCATATTTTAGTACCTACGATGTAACTGTACTAAATATAATTTAAAGTAATTGTTTTTCTTTTTTAAAGCAGATAATAATAATTATAGATCGTTTTTTCACATAGAACAGACTATTTGAACGCCCGACGTACACGAAGCTAAGTGTACGTCCTGCATTCTTATTGGCTGTTTTTAGGGTTTTTTAAAACTTTTAGGGTACATTTTTTGTCAGAATTGTATTCATCACGTTTAAATGGGGCAGGCACGCCCCCCATTGGCATCAGATACACCAAGCAGGCGAAAAAATCTACCTAAACCAAAGAGTTAGGTTATGTTACGTTGGACGGTTAAATATCCCGTTAGTATATTTCATAATTAAATGAAAATAAATACAAGAAACGTAGGATTGTGTTTATGGTCTAGTGGAGAGTAATGATGTGGGCAAGAAAAGTAAATCACAGTATTTGCCCACTTACATCAAGAGTTGACTTAGTTTATTAGCAAAAAATTTAATGTTACGGAATATTTAACATTTTTATAAGCTTATAAATAATTGCTGGCTAAACGAGTTCCTAAATTACCAAGAGACATTTTTTAAACTTTTTTTCTGGAAAATATTTTTGTACTACTGTTCGAAGGACTTTTTATCACTAACATTTATTATTTGATTTACGTATTTGATTTAAGAAAAAGAAACTTTTAAAAGATTTTTTTTTCTGAAAAAATGAAATTTTTAATTTTTTTTCTACACTCCCGCACATTAAATTCCGGACACCTAAAAAATTGACATTTTTTAAATTCAAATATTTCGAAAACTAATTAATGAATTTGACTGATTCTTTTTTTGTTTTGCAGCTTAAACATTCTCTACTTTTGTTTGTTTTAAGAATGATTAAATTTTTTTTTTCGTTTTAGCAGCAAATAACGTACAACTATGTTTCTTACCCCATCTTCTAGGACTTGCATGGTACGCCACTGCAACTGTTTATCAAATTAATAAAGTCTTTCTTATTGCCGCTGTTTTAATGAATATTTTCTTTTTGATTTTTTTACTTTTTTTCTTCTGGTTTAGGAGATATCAGGATTTTCGTGAAAGTTCTCATTTTTTCAGTCAACTCAAAAAGTACTAAATCAGCAGAGTTTTTTATTTGAAACTCATGTCTTTTACTTGTTCTACGCTTATGTCTTATACTTCTTCTACAGTTTCTTAATCCCGGGGCGACTTTTTATTGCCGTCTGACGGAGGCTTAACGGTGATTTCGCAGAACTGCCGCCGGACGGAGTGACCCTATTTTTTCTTCTACTCAAGTTTTTCAAACGCAATTTATGTTTTTGATAAACTTGATTAGAAGAAAAACGTAACTCGGTTAAGCTTCAAATTTCAAGCACAGCATCAATCAAATTCATGTAGGACTTTTTAAGTTAACTGAAAAAATTACAACTTCCAGGAAAATCCTGATATCTCCTAAACCAGAAGTAAAAATGTAAAAAAATAAAAAAGAAAATATTCATTAAAACTGCGGCGATAAGAAAGACTTTAATAATTTGATAAACAGTTGCAGTGGCGTACCATGCAAGTCCTAGAAGATAGGGTAAAAAACATAGTTGTACATTATTTGTTGCTGTTAATACGAAAAAAAAAATTAATCATTCTTAAAACAAACAAAAGTAGAGAATGTTTAAGCTTCAAAACAAACAAAGATTCAGTCAAATCCATTAATAGCTTTTCGAAATATTTGAATTTAAAAAATGTAAATTTTTTAGGTGTCCGGAATTTAATGTGCGGCAGTGTATTTTTTTTGTTTTTGATTTTAATGAACCTAGGCCTATAATAGAGGAACGTATTATATTGTTGGCAGCAGTATTATTCTAAATTCGTTTCAACGAATAAATTAACATAATTTAAGAACACCATAACCCTATTTTAATTCGAGTTTTATTCGTACTGAACGGTATAATATGTACTGTAACATTCAATGTATACCACTTATACATACAAAAAAGTCTTAACTGTTAAACTGAAATTTTAAAATATTGGAACGCATTAATTTTCACGTCTGATCTATTACGGTATACACTGTGTATTTGAAATAGCGTCAGTAATTTTAAGTTAGTGATTCTACGTCAGAAAATATGAAAAAAGTTCCCCTTTGAAAGGGGCTAAAAAAATAGGTTTTTATTTAATAACTCGGAAACCCTTTGAGCTATAGCAACAAGGTTTTTTATATAATTTAACCTCAATAAGGCCTATCTTTATACAGGGTGATCAGCAACTGATATGCGGAAATTTAAGACGTGATTCTACATCCAACAATATGAAAAGAAGTTTTTATATAGGTTGGTCCGGAAATGAGCCCTCTGGGAGCTACAGCCCTTCGAAAATGACATATAGTACATTATACTATTTTCGCACCAGTGGAAAAATGAAATAATCCATGTTGATTGATATTCAAACTGATAACATTTAAACTCGAACGTCAAAAATGTAGTTTAAGATATTACAGTCGAATAAAAAATAGTTTATGATACACGGATTAAACCTGTTTTTAGGGCAATTACGTTTGCCAACCTCGCTCTCGCCCTAAAAACAGTATTTTCGTCCTTGTAGCATAAATTATGATACATAATATACTAAAAACAGCGTTTATTGCATTCCCTGTCAATGCGGGAAATTTTATGTCGGTGTATCTGGTAGGCCTTTATCTGTCCGTCTGACAGAACATAAAGTTAACTGTCAAAAAAGAAAAATATCTTCTTCAAAATTAGTTGATCACTCATTTAATAATTGCCACCATTTATTATTTGATAATACAAAAATTTTAACTAAAGAGCCTATCACAGAAATACGAAAGCTAAAAGAATCAATTTTCATAAAATTATGTAGAGATAACTGTATTAGCGAATGCTCTTCATCTTTATCTAATATTTGGACACCAATACTTAATCATGAAGTATTACGCGGTAACTTAACTTAGCCCTCTTTTCAATAAAAGTTTTTTCCAAATTAACTTCTCTACACGTTTTCTACAAAAACGCCGTTTCCAAATTAATTTCTTTACACCTTTTTATTGTTACAGGTGTATTTGTTTCAATTACCTCGAAATGACATATTTTGACATTTGTCTTATTTTGATTGATAAAGCCAAATATTGCACACATTCTTTCAAAAACTAATAATTATCTTTGAAAGCGGGATCATATTAGATCCCGAAACGTTAGAAGTTAACTTTTATTCAGTTTTTCGTTCTTTTTTAATTATTTTAACGAATTATCAAGAATTTTATTAAAAATTCTTTATTTAGGCAAAAATTTTAAACTTTGGTAAGGTATTGTCTAATAATATTTTTTAGGTAAAGAAGATATAGCAGATAAGTATTATTTTAAACGCAATACCTTACCAGCGTATCTAGATAGGTATAGGTGCGCCTAATAAGAACATTTTAATTTTATTTTCTGTTTTAGATTTTTTTATCGATATAAATAGTCATTGAGGCGAAATGGCTCATTTTATTATTTATTTCATGCTAATATACATTCCAGTATTTACATTTGTCAAAAAGAAAATATAGTAAAAAATATGGATAAAGTTCTAAATGTTACATAAAAATGTGTACAAATAATAAAACAAAAAACGAAGTAATACAAAATACAGTTAATAAATAAAAACAAGTACAAATTTTAAAATTAAGTAAAAGGTTTGTCTAAAAATTCTTTAAATGTGTAGAATGAGTGTTCCAATAAATGTGTTCTTATTTTATTTTTAAAGTTTCGAAAGTTTAATTCTTTTACATGCAAAGGAACTTTATTGTAGAATTTGGGGCCATAATATGTAAGGGAATTTTTGGATGCTAAAGTACGATGATAATCTAATCTTATGTCTTTCATTTGGCGTGTGTTATATTCATGTATATTATGTTGCGGATTATACTGATTTTCATGTTTTTTGGAAAAGCATAAGCATTCAAAAATATACAGAGAAGGGGCGGTTAATATATTCAAAGTTTTAAAAGTTTCTTTGACATCATCATTATACCCTTTATTGGTCAAGATTCTAATAGCTTTCCTTTGTTTACTTAAAATATCATCAATGTGGCAGGTTTGTCCCCAAACAAGAATACCATACCTAAATATGCTTTCAAATAGGGAATAATACGTTATAAGAAGGACTTTTTTGGAAACAATTTCGACCAAGTTTCTCAAAACAAACAGGGAAGAGGACAACTTTTTACAGATATACGTAACGTGTTCGGTCCAGTTTAATTTAGGATCCATAATGAGCCCTAGTAATTTAACTGGGTCTACTGAAGCATGTGGTCTCAGACTAAAAGTTATTATTTGGGTTTTATCTTTGTTAATTGTTAGTCAGATTAATAATACTGTAAATATATATACGCCTCAAATAAATTATAGATTCTACATAATATTCTATTTAAACATTTTATCGTGATGAAAATACTCGTTAAAATAGGTGTTATAATAACAGCTTAAGGCATATCCAGAAGCTCGCATAAGAACATAAAACATAAGAATGCGATGCCGTGATTGGCTTACAAGATACATGGCGGCCCATTAAGCCAATCACGGCATCGCATTGTTATGTTTTATGTTCTTATGCGAGCTTGTGAATAGGCACTTATCTGCGAGTTTTTTACTAACGAAACATACTATTTTTCGGGTTTTATTTTTGCCTATAAAAAAGAGAAACGTTATTATCATATCTAGGGCCACTAGCCAACAGATGGTTAGTACAATTTTATTTAAGAATACCTTTAAATAATTTAAATAAAAACAAAAACTTTCTTTTCACATTCCATAATATGGAATATTATTTAAAAGAATGCAACTCAAATAAAAATTAAAAATTCTCTAAAAAATGTGTCTTATTTTCATGTTTTTTTTTTAATATTAAACTAGATGAAACTTTGCAGCACCCTGTCAAAACATCGGCACACTAGAGCCATCTAGTTTGCAAATTTAAAAACTAGGTGTTTTGTTTGATTTTAAATCCTGTCAAAAAAAAAAAATTGTTATTAAATTATTTATTTATTAGTTTCAACTTTATTTGTACAATTGCAATAATAAAATTAAGAACATTTACCTGTTGGCCCACAAATAAACACATTTACATCGGCACTTAGTGCTACTGAGAGTGCCGATGTATTGAAATCTTCGCCGAAAATTCAAAATCTTTTACCACGTTTCACATTTCTCGACGTTTTAGATCATTCCGAGTCGAAATCAGTAAAATTTTTTGCATCCGTCTGTCTGTCTGGGTGTAAACTCTCTAACCCATTTCTACATGAGATATCGACTTGCGGTTTTTTGCATATTGTTTCTTATCGTATTCCGAAGAGCTGATTAGATTTTGTGGGTAAACGATTGGGGGTGGGGGTAAAAATAGGGTAAAACTCCTATTTTAAGCGTTTTTTGTTTATAATTAAGGCAATTATTATTGTATTTGTTTAATTTAGCACTTATATAAAAGATAATTTTAAATTGGTCAAAAAATGTTATAAACAACGTTTTCCTAAAACGCATTGTTTTCGAGATATTGGCGTTTAAAGCAGTAAAAGGTTTTTTTAGCATATCTCACATATTTATAACCAGATTTCAAAAAATTATATTTTAAATAAAAGCTCTTTTTAAGCCCTATAAAAAATGTTATATACAGTTTTTTGCTAGAATATAATGTTTTAAAGATACAGAATTTAAAATCAAACAAAACACCTAGTTTGAAATTTGCAAACTAGATGGCTCTAGTGTACAATAGTGCCGATGTTTTGACAGGGTGCTTGCAACGTTTCATCTAGTTCTAATTAATTTCATCCGCATTACAATTTAAATAATAGAAACCATCAAATTCATGCATATTTGTTTTTAATTAAATTGAATAACGTATATCTTTCTGGTAATTTATTATTAGTAATTTATTATTAGAATCAGTGTATATATATACATATTTACAAATTTGTTAAATACATTCATAGTGAAACTCACTGAACTCTTCAAAAAATAACAAGGAACTATAGCGCTTCGAGAAAACATGACCCGTTTTCAATAAAAATTCAAACTATGTGGTCTGTAACTTACGAGAAAATAACACATTAGAACAAATAACACCAGGCAACACCGTTTCTTGCCCTGATTCGAGTCATATGTTTTTTATAAAGGTTGGTCCAGAAATTATCCTTAAGGGAGATACGGCCATTCGAAGATGATATTGAATGGGGAACAAAAAAAAAGCATCAATAAAATTTTAATGATGCAGGGTGATTTTTCATTTAAAACTGAGCAAAAAAATATTCTTCACCAAAACACCTAAATTTAATACTAAAGGAGTAATTGCCTTTTAAAAAGTAACGTTTTTGGTGGCACAAAATGTTACTTCCTCTTAGTTGCATTTTTTTTAAACGGTTGCTACTACAGTGTTACACTATATTTTTATGTATTTTTACTCAAGGAATCCATATTTTTTACAAAAAATCCAAAAAAAGTACACAGAAAAAGTTTGGGGTAAAAATGTGTTAAGCCTAATACATTTTTCCGTCTAGGAACACCTCTGGATAAATTAAAAAAAATAAATTAACATAAACTTATTGCCCTTATTAATACTAGTATACATGCAAAATCTCGTCGCTCTAGCTTAAAGGGTACCAGAGTTAATAAAAAAAGTCCAAACCTTATTTTTATTACAAAGGGCCGGAGCTCCCTTAGGGCTCATTTGCGGACCAACCTTTATAGAAACTTTTTTTGATATTTTTGGATGCAGGATCACCTCTTAAATTTTGGCATGCCAGTTATTGATCACCCTGTATAAAAAAAAATATTTTTTAAAATTTGAGGGTAGAAAGACTCCTTGAAAGGATATTATTGTTTATCATGGAAGTTTTCTAATATTTTTGAAACTTTTAAAACGTTTTGTTAGAAAATGCTGATTTATACTGTGTACATTACGTATTTCAAAAATCTGAAATATTTTCTTCGTCTCGTAATGAACCCGCATGAAATAATTTAATATAACCGGAGTTCTGTTAGCATGCAGCATGCCCAGACTCATGCAATTCATTTAGCATAAACACATCCACCGTTCATTCGTCTCATATTAAGTCAGTGACAGTCAATTGGTCAAGTGAGCTGGTGAAGAAAAATGAGCAGATGTGTAATTCCACTACTAAAGGTCTGAGAGCGTACTTCATTCTCGAAACAATATACGCCAAACGTTTTTTAAGCAAATGTACTAAGAGTGCAGTGTCGGACTTGGCAGCCCGAGGCTAGAGAGGTTTCTAACCTAGGGGCCCCCAAGTATAAAATGTTTTCCTCCAAAAATGTTGTTGACTAACTAAAAAAAAGCTTTTTTACCCCAGTTTCGATAACAAAAAAAGGTCCTCTCCCCCAAAAAAATTTTTCATATCAACCCTGAAGAAATAAACATCACCCGACGGGGTGTATGTATGAGGGGCCTCAAAAATGCGGGACCCCGTGAGATTTTTCTCACTATCTCACCTGTCCAGTCCGACACTGAAAGAGTACCAAAAACTACATAACTTGTAAATTAAATGATTTATAAAAAAACTTGTATTAGCGAAAAATTATCATTATTATTATTATTATTATTATATAATTTGAAGTGATAATCTTATTTGTTAAAAAGCTATAGCGAATAGACTTGGACCCCCAGTACCCAGAACTTCTACTTGGAGAAAAATGCATTTGAAATTAAAATTTCATGTTTTGTGGACCAAAACTTAAACACTAAAATGTTAAAAATTTGAAATTGTAATGATTCAGGGTTGTTCTATATCAAAAAGTAAGAAAAAAAATTCTAGGTCCAAAAATCGATTTTAAAGCTACTATGGCCCAGGGCCATTAGCCCTTTAAAAATGTTGCATTTTTAGGAGACCGTATGGTTCGATTTTTGGAAGTATATGGATAAAAAGTTTTTTCTTATCATAGTTTTTAATGTACATTTACCCTGCAACATTGAGTCTAATTTTTGGTCCGCGAAACGTCAAATTGTACGTTGAAATGAGTTTAGCTCGAAAACGGTTAATCCTACGGTATTACAACAAGAGTACCTTTTTTATGTATTTTGACCTGAGGAATTATATCCTGATAATAACATTACAAAAATTTTGGGGCGTAGCACCCGTCCGACCAATTTGTAGACATATCTTTATAGGAACTTTTTTTCATGTTTTCTGAAAATTATTGAGGCTATTTCAAATACACTGTTTTGCACTAATTTTTCACTTTGGTACTAAAATTAACAATTATAAATAAAATTAGATGCGGAAAACGTTGTTTTATTACTAAAGAATAACTTACATGGAGAAAAATGGTAAATAATAATTAATTTTATGAACCACCATAATATTGCTGACATATTTCACGTGTGTACAGAGATGCGGCGTTGTCAGATTTTAATTTTGATTTAAAGTGTTTTCTTGTATTATTCGGAATGATTTGTTTTTTGAAAAATTAACAATATTTTTGCACTGATTTTTGGTTTTATTACTAATAAAATAATAAAACTTACTGTTTTGAATATAATTAGGTGCGGAAAATTCAGTTTTTTGTCTTATTAGAATTTTTATAACAATTTAATGGACGTTGGTTTACGTTGGTTTTTTCGTTATTTGGTATTTTTTTTTAATGGGAGAAGTTGTTTTACGTTAACAATGGTTTGGTTTGGTAGTTTGCTGGTTTGGTGTGTTTTTTTTAATGGGAGGCGTTGGTTTACGTTAACAATGGTTTGGTTTGGTAGTTTGCTCTTTTGGTATTTTTTTTTTAATGGGAGAAGTTGTTTACGTTAACGTTGGTTTACGTTGGTTTTGTGTTGTTTGGTGTTAACGTTACATTTTTTGTTAAAATTTGTACTATTATTTTAAATTAAATAAATGTACAAACTGACAACGCTCTTTATTAACTTAAAATTGTACCAACTTAAAGTTGTTTGGACTTTTTGGTTTGGACTTTTAAAATCCCTAACTTTGTTTTAAAAATGCACTTTTTTTTATTAATTTCTGGCTAATTTGTGAGTAATCCGCAATTTTCTTTTTGCAAAAATACTATTTAAGGTAAGTACTTTTTATTGGTTAAAAAAAAATAAGAATTCGTGTGTCCGGTAAGTTCACCGGCCACGTAAAATTTTAGGGAATTGAAAGAATTGCCTACAGGTTTTGGGCTTTGTGACCAATGACTTGATAAAGCTAACTAGTTATTCTCTTACTAATAGAAAATTTTCTTTAAAAAGTGTTTGTAAACTGGAACCCTTTTCTGCAGGAAGTACACCAATATTGGACGCAAACAAAAATGATACGAGTAGGACTGAGGAATTTATTTATAGATCGCGACTTGTAATTTCTAGAGGCCGACTCTTTTAGCTAATAGTACGCGTTCCTGTAACGCGAGCGGACAAATAAAATGTACCGAACGATTTCAAATACTTTCGTCTTAGTTTTATTGTTTTAATTGTTGTTTATTTATTTGTTTTAGTGATTGTATAACGCGCGAAAATAAATTTAATTTAGTTGAGTCTTAAGACTGAAGTTAAGTGTCATCTAGTGATAAATGGTGAAACAATTGGGGAAAATGTGCTTAAGGCTGAAAATCTTGTGTATAGATTGTTCAGGTTGGTTTTTTCTCTTGGCAGTACAAGTTTATTAACTTGTCATTGATCAAGTTTTCGCTGTTTTATAAAAAAAAGTCCAAACCAATTTATTTTTATTGGCATTGCATATAGCTAAAAATGACAGACAGAAAAATGATTGAACAACGATTTTTTTAGGGTTTTAGCTAGTATTAGGCGTTCCTAAAAGGCGAGCGGACAAATAAAATGTACCGAACGATTTTAAATATTTTCGTCTTAGTTTTATTGTTTTAATTGTTAATTTATTTGTTTTAGTGACTGTACAACGCGCGAAAATAAATTTAGTTTAGTTGAGTCTTAAGACTGAAGTTAAGTGTCATCTAGTGATAAATGGTGAAACAATTGGGGAAAATGTGCTTAAGGCTGAAAATCTTGTGTATAGATTGTTCAGGTTGGTTTTTTCTCTTGGCAGTACAAGTTTATCAACTTGTCATTGATCAAGTTTTTGTTGTCTTGTGAAAAAACTTAATATTTCAGCTTAATTTAATTGAACCAATTTATTTTTATTGGCATTGCATATAGCTTAAAATGACAGACAGAAAAATGATTCAACAACGATTTTTTTAGGGTTTTAGCTAGTAGTAGGCGTTCCTGTAACGCGAGTGGACAAATAAAATGTACCGAACGATTTCAAATATTTTCGTCTTAGTTTTAATTGTTGTTAATTTATTTGTTTTAGTGACTGTAAAACGCGCGAAAATAGATTAAGTTTAGTTGAGTCTTAAGACTGAAGTTAAGTGTAATCTAGTGATAAATGGTGAAACAGTTGGGGAAAATGTGCTTAAGGCTGAAAGTCTTGTGTATATATTGTTCAGGTTGGTTTTTTCTCTTGGCAGTACAAGTTTATCAACTTGTCATTGATCAAGTTTTCGTTGTCTTGTGAAAAATCTTAATATTTCAGCTTAATTTAATTGAACCAATTTATTTTTATTGGCATTGCATATAGCTTAAAATGACAGACAGAAAAATGATTCAACAACGATTTTTTTAGGGTTTTAGCTAGTAGTAGGCGTTCCTGTAACGCGCGTGGACAAATAAAATGTACCGAACGATTTCAAATATTTTCGTCTTAGTTTTAATTGTTGTTAATTTATTTGTTTTAGTGACTGTAAAACGCGCGAAAATAGATTAAGTTTAGTTGAGTCTTAAGACTGAAGTTAAGTGTAATCTAGTGATAAATGGTGAAACAGTTGGGGAAAATGTGCTTAAGGCTGAAAGTCTTGTGTATATATTGTTCAGGTTGGTTTTTTCTCTTGGCAGTACAAGTTTATCAACTTGTCATTGATCAAGTTTTCGTTGTCTTGTGAAAAATCTTAATATTTCAGCTTAATTTAATTGAACCAATTTATTTTTATTGGCATTGCATATAGCTTAAAATGACAGACAGACAGAAAAATTATTCAACAACGATTTTTTTAGGGTTTTAGCTAGTAGTAGGCGTTCCTGTAACGCGAGTGGACAAATAAAATGTACCGAACGATTTCAAATATTTTCGTCTTAGTTTTAATTGTTGTTAATTTATTTGTTTTATTGACTGTAAAACGCGCGAAAATAGATTAAGTTTAGTTGAGTCTTAAGACTGAAGTTAAGTGTCATCTAGTGATAAATGGTGAAACAGTTGGGGAAAATGTGCTTAAGGCTGAAAGTCTTGTGTATAGATTGTTCAGGTTAGTTTTTTCTCTTGGCAGTACAAGTTTATCAACTTGTCATTGATACAGTTTTCGTTGTCTTGTGAAAAAACTTAATATTTCAGCTTAATTTAATTGAACCAATTTATTTTTATTGGCATTGCATATAGCTTAAAATGACAGACAGAAAAATGATTTAACGACGATTTTTTTTAGGGTTTTAGCTAGTAGTAGGCGTTCCTGTAACGCGAGCGGACAAATAAAATGTACCGAACGATTTCAAATATTTTCGTCTTAGTTTTATTGTTTTAATTGTTGTTAATTTATTTGTTTTAGTGACTGTAAAACGCGCGAAAATAGATTAAGTTTAGTTGAGTCTTAAGACTGAAGTTAAGTGTCATCTAGTGATAAATGGTGAAACAATTGGGGAAAATGTGCTTAAGGTTGAAAATCTTGTGCATAGATTGTTCAGGTTTTTTTTTTCTCTTTAGGCAGTACAAGTTTTGTCATTCATCAAGTTTTCACTGTCTTATGAAAAAAACTTAATATTTCAGCATAATTTAATTGAAACAAATAATTTTTATTCCCATTGCATATAGCTAAAAACGACAGAGAGAAAAATCATTTAACAACGATTTTTTTAGGGTTTTAGCTAGTAGTAGGACTCAAAACAAAATATTTCTATATAACGGTCCATTACAATGCATTGTACGCTTCATCGCAAGTGCTCACGTACTGACCTGTTTAATTTTCTACATCCCTACTCTCGCAACATTCGAGTTTTTTAACCAATGAACCCACGCTCCAGCTGCCGCGCGCGCGATTCTTTTATTTACTTCTACTAGATCTTGAAGTTGAATATACTATAGAATTTGAAAATGAACGTCAAAATTAATAAGGTGGCTTACTATAAAGTAAGTTCATAGTTGAATGGAAAGAGCAATAAAGTTAAGATCGAAGTTAAGTGTATCATAAAAAGTATCATACACGGAAAAAAAAAATTATAGCTAGGAGCGCTATAACACATATACCAAGCAAATTATAATCGCTTATTATATAAATACAAGGCTTTCTCTTACAATTATGGCAGTCAGTGTAAAAATTTATATGAAATACTTTAATTGTTTAGTGAATAATAAAATATAACAAATAGTATGGCATTTATAGCTTAAATAGATTTAATTATTGTCCGTGCTAATAATTTTTATAATATAATAAAATTTCTGTAAATTTATAATAATGTCTGTAATAAATATAATCGTGTCTGTAATATATATAATCGTTTCCAATTTATTTTTAACATTATTAGTTATTGTGTCCCTTATAATCTATAGCTTAAATCACTATAATTTGCCACTGTTACCAAATATCTTATAATGTATAGCGCAGAGCCCACTAATTTCTTTCCGTGTATACTGTCTAAAATTAAGTACTCAATCACGCGCGGGTCACGAACCAATTACAATAAACATCCGTCAGCTATTCATTCATAATAATAAATCTACATGAAATTTATAAACTATGATATTATTTTATCTTCAGTGATAATATAATCTGAAATAGTATTATTAATTTGAGCCATTTCGCCTCAATGATTATTCATATCGATAAAAAAAATCTAAAACAGAATTAAAATAAAAATTATTTTATCTTAGAGATAGGTGTGCCTGATAAGAACATTTTAATTTTATTTTCTGTTTTAGATTTTTTATCGATATAAATAATCATTGAGGCGAAATGGCTCAAATTAATAATGCTATTAATAAATAAATTGTAGGTAAATACCATATAGGTTGCCAAACTTTGAATGTAATTTTCTGGTTTGTAATAATACTCGAATTTTTTGGCAGGTTTTAATGCGTCACTTTATTATATCGCTAACATTTCTCCCCTCTTTGGGGGCTTTATCAAAGCTGAAAGATAACAACTATTGTTAATAATAATAATAATGATAATATATAACAAAAATATTTGTTGACTGTATTGAATCCCATATTTTACCTGAAAATGGGATTCAATACAGTCAAAAAATATTTTTGTTATATATTATTATTATTAACAATAGTTGTTATCTTTCAGCTTTGATAAAGCCCCCAAAGAGGGGAGAAACGTTAGCGATAAAATAAAGTGACGCATTAAAACCTGCCAAAAAATCCGAGTATTATTACAAACCAGAAAATTACATTAATAAATAAATATTTTTAAAAAGGATTTTGATAGGTACTACCTAAGGTACCTACTTAAATTTTTATTACTATTATTTCTACCAAAACTAAAATAATTGGAGTAATGTTCTACAAAACTAAAACCAAATTAAAACAAATTAAAACTTTTACTTAAACGCTTAAATGGGTAGATAGTTTAATTTAGAGACTTTAATGCTAGTTTTCTTTAGTTTCTAAGAAAAGAAAAGTTTTAAATTTTAATTGTGAAAAGTTTCTAAAATGAAATGAATTTTCAGGAAACATTAATTCCAAGATCTCTTTAACTATTTGAATTTATTTTATTTTCTTGTTAAAATATTTCTTATAAAATAATTCTTCTCGAGTTTCCAAGAGTGAAAACATTGAAAATGAGTTTTGGTGTTTTAAATTTGTATCGTCGATCGGATTATTCTTAAGACCACTTTACACGGAGCAATTTGTATTCAAGGTTGATGCTATGCAAGTTTGCTGCCAGATATATCATAAAGACCACTTTACACGGAGCAATTTGTACGCAAGTTTGATGCTATGCAAGTTTGCTGCCAGATATAGCATGAGGACAATTGGACATTGATTTGCCTTTTCACGGAGCAAGTTGTACGCAAGTTTGGTGCTATATATTGCAAGGTAAACAGTGCTGCCAACCAGACAATTTTGACGTGTCTCTGCGTTTGTTGACAAAAACATAACCTAGCATTTGCTTTTTTAAGGAAGTTTTTTAGTTAGACAGACCGACCTATTATTAATAATAATTATTATTAACATGTGCAGTTGCTACTATATTAGTAAAATGAAATCGATTTGGTAACTTTTTTTCCAGGTTGGTACCACGAAAATACCATAAAACTTGCGTGAAAATCGCCGAAAAATAGAACATGTTCTAAATAATTTGATGGCACGAAAATGGCCTCAAACTTGGCTGAAGGCATGCGCAGTGACTGAATCATTCTTGCAACAAACTTGCATAGCATCAAACTTGCACACAAATTGCTCCGTGTAAAGTGGCTTTTAAACAAAGTTATCGTGTCGGAAAGGAAACGTGATATACGGATGGACATTTTTAAAAGTTACATTTTTCAATATTATTCAATGGAGCTCTCTACAACTAGAATTATGAAACAAAAGACGTCTACCCTATCTCTATCTCATTTGTGCTACATATTCCAGCCAACCAAATAAATACTGTATTTGTTTTTCATACAACAAATACAGTATTTATTTGGTTGGCCGGAAAGTTTAGCACTGAGCGGCACGAACGAACATAGCTAATGTGAATCTGTAGAATAAGATAATTCTACTAAAATTTAGATGGCGTCCGTAATTTCTTTAATAAAAATAATATAGTTACACTTTTCGCCCGGCCAAGTAAATATTGTATTTGTTCAACAAAGAACAAATACAGAATTTGTTTGGTTGGGTGGAAGTGGGAGTGTATGTATGTCTTCTATCCTTTTTGGGTAGAACTTTTGTCCCTGTCTAATCTAACGGGAGAAATCGCCATTGAGGAGCATTATTTCAAAAGTTAACAAATCCAATATACGTGTTAAGGATTTTTTAACTTTTGAAATAATACTCCTCAATTGCACTCTCAAAAATTAAATTTCTATTCTTTCATTTCCAATATCAATCAACCAATCAACGTTGACTATTTTACTTTTGCAAAAAATCACTCTTACAGTTTTATTATACAAAAAATGGCGCTTCTAGATACAACCGCATAAAGAATTAATACATACATATGTATACAGTGCGGTCCAAAAGTCACCCCCCCCTTTAACTTTTGAACGAGTTGAGATATCGACTTCAAATTTAGAACTCTTAAATAAGACAACTTAAACTATCTTTTAGCATATATTTGATATTTTCAGCTCTTAAAATGTGGGCAGGGGGACATGGGGGAAATTTTTTTTAATGGAAAGGGGGGTTGTGTGATACATCATTTTAAAGCTTATAAAATTCTCTATTTAAGCTAACATTTTTAATTTTTTTAAAAATGTTTTTTAAGGTTTTGATTTTTCAATTTTTTGTGCTAAAACATTCGATTTTTTAAGTTTTTTTTATAAATTTTTATTTATGTCAACTAAAATTAGTTTAAAAGTATAATTAACATTTTTAATGATGAAATTAGGCATTTTTAAAAAATTATTTGTTTTTTTTAGAGGAATTTTGACATTAATACCCATTTTCAACCCCATTTTAAACCCAATTTTTTTTTTTTTAATTTAAAAATATGGAGTTAAATGGAAAATTTTATAAGCTTAAAATATCAAATAAGTTAGTTTAAATAGAGAATTTTATAAGCTTTAAAATTATGTATCACACGACCCCCCTTTCGATTTAAAAAAATGTCCCCTCATGCCCCCCTGCCCACATTTTAGGAGCTGAAAATATCACATATATGCTAAAAGATAGTTTAAGTTGTCTTATTTAAGAGTTCTAAATTTGAAGTTGATATCTCAACTCGTTCAAAAGTTTGTACCGCTCTGTATATAAATGACTCATTAATCGCCTAAACGTAAAAAAGACAGTTTAATGACTATTTAAAAATACTTGGATACATATTAATGTTCAAAAATAAAATTCTCATTAAAATTTAAACAGCACAATAAAGAAGGTTTTATTTTGTTTATTTAATTCTTTATTTGGTTCAGGTCGATGAACGATTTTTAATACATTCTTAAAAGCTTAACGTTTATAAACATATAAAAATAAGTAATCTATTTTTATTCCAAAATGACACCTGCGCCAAAATTAATTACATTAATAAGGGCATACCTGTAGACATAAAAAATCTAAATTTTTATCTATATACCAAAAAAATTAAATTATGGACAAGACACAACTACCTAGATATATGTAATAAAATACACCTATTATCTGAATAGGTATTTGTAACAGCTTCGTGTTTGGTGGGTGCCCAGAAACCTAATTGTATTTATATCTGATTGTTAATTTATTTTTTGTCTACTCAAAACTCGAGACCATAAGATTAACCATATCTTGTATATCTATTATGTATTATTATCTACCATAAGCGCACACAAGCCCTTAAGGACTTACGGGTATGGACACAATGTAGAACAAAATAATTGTAAAATTATTGACGAATAAATTTATTTATTTATTTATACCCACAGGCTTGCATAACAACATAGTACTTAACAATGCGATGCCGTGATTGGCTTGATGTGCCGCCATGTATCTTGTAAGCCAATCACGGCATCGCATTCTTATGTTTTATGTTCTTATGCAAGCTTCTGGATAGGCCTTAAGTTATATTAATTTTGTGCAATAAAGGTTTGAAACTTAACTTTTAATCATTTTGCTACATACCTGTACACACACGCACACACACACACAGCTTGGGTCACAAAACTGTCCCCGGGGTTGCCTGCTAATTAGTACTCATAAAGTTTAAATCCATAGTAAAGATCAGTAGGCTTCTAGTATCATGAGTAAAATACTAATAATAATAATAAAGGTCTTTATTAACAATCTATATATAAATATAACAAAAAAAATACATACAGTGCGGTCCAAAAGTCACCCCCCCCCTTTTAACTTTTGAACGAGTTGAGATATCTACTTCAAATTTAGAACTCTTAAATAAGACAACTTAAACTATCTTTTAGCATATATGTGATATTTTCAGCTCCTAAAATGTGGGCAGGGGGGCATGAGGGGACATTTTTTTAAATGGAAAGGGGGGTCGTGTGATACATCATTTTAAAGCATATAAAATTCTCTATTTAAACTAACATTTTTAAATTTTTTAAAAATATTTTTTAAGGTTTTAATTTTTCAATTTTTTGTGCTAAAACATTCGATTTTTTAAGGTTTTTTTTTTTAAATTTTTATTTATGTCAACTAAAATTAGTTTAAAAGTATAATTAACATTTTTTTATGATGAAATTAGGCATTTTAAAAAAAATATTTGTTTTTTTTAGAGGAATTTTGACATTAATACCTATTTTCAACCACATTTTAGACCCTTTTTTTTAATTTAAAAATATGGAGTTAAATGGAGAATTTTATAAGCTTTAAAATGATGTATTACACGAACCCCCTTTCCATTTAAAAAAATGTGCCCCCATGCCCCCCTGTCCACATTTTAAAAGCTGAAAGTATTAAATATATGCTAAAAGATAGTTTAAGTTGTCTTATTTAAAAGTTCCAAATTTGAAGTCGATATCTCAACTGGGAGGGGGGGGGGTGACTTTTGAACCGCTCTGTAGAATTATACTGTTATACTGGGCGAGGTTTAGTTCGACAGAGAGTATCTTTGCAAATTATGTGGAAGATATTGTCAAATGCCTAAAAGTGTCTAAAAATATCGCCATTATTTTCTTCTTTTTATTAAAAAATTATGGACTGTGTAAAAAAGTAGCTTATACCCTGGTTTAACTATTTTATAAGACTATTCCTGTTAATTTCAAATTAACACCTAATTTTAAAGTGTAGAGACACTCCTCTCTTGCAAGGTCCACTCCTATTAAATGGGTGTTACTATTTAATACCTGTCTGACATAATATAATAATTAATATTAATTAATGTTCATTTAGTCTTAAAATAGCGAAAAGCCGTTCGCCTACCTATGTTAATTTAGGCAAACATAAATAAATCCCATTTTGCATACGAAAACAAACTAAATTGCAGGTTCAAAGACCAAGATGGCGCATGTTTATCCGCATCCAGAGCAGCAGTTCTCGGAATACTCTTTGATCTTAAGCCAAATTTAACACCGTTTAATTAACAGGTGCTTCTTTTTCGTTTAAAATATTTAATAAGTAATTAAAAATGAATAAATAAACAATATAGATTTTTACATCCGGATGTTTTTTCTACTTGGGAATTAGCAACGAACTAATAACTCTTCTCTCTAGATTAGGCATTTCATTTGTAAAAACTGACAAAAACGTAGCCAACGTATACATTTGTCTGTCTTACTCGCACAGCTTTGTTCTAACAGAGACAACAATAACAGTTACTGGTAACTGTTATTGTTCAGGCCTGAATATACCTACTATTTGTTTACAAACAAACCGAGATGTTGGCGATACTTTATATTAACGGTTTGCGTATTCTAGAGAGAAGAGTTATTAATTCGTTGGGGATTAGGGTAAGTCCAAAGTTTGGACTCCAAACCCACAGGCCGGGAGCGAAGGCACGCGATTAGGGGGAGGTATATAATATTCCGCATATCTAAGGAACTGCCAGACCCCCCGAAAAAGTTGACGATGAAAAAATGTTCACCACTGAAGCCAGTTGTCGAAGCAAACAATTAAAAACTGCTAAAATTTTGGCATGATGGAGTCACTTCATTGGAGTGAGACGAGCAAATTCTAAAAACAACTTCATTCTTATCTTTACCATGAATATAAAGCTTTCAAAAACCGAAATATTTAAAAACTCGTTTAAACATTGTTTATTAAAACTGGTAAAAGTTGAGGTAAAACTTCAAACTTTAGGTACATTGAAAAAAAAAGATCTGGTTTAGGGCTACCAGATCAACAGTGATTATTGGGTGTCCAAAATTCAACCAAATCTGTCTGAAACCACTTTTACATAAGAAGGGAGCGAGATCCTTTCGGGGCAAGCGAGCTTTTTCATTATCAAATTCGTTTTCAGCGCCCAAAAATATGTAAGATAAAATTTATATTTAATATAGTCTGGTTACATTAATTGATGTTATTTTTTTGTGGACCGGTGTTATTAATTTTAAGTTATGAATCTAAAAATATTATTATTACATCGGCACTTAGTGCTACTAAGAGTGCCATTGTATTGAAATGTTCGCCGAAAAGTCAAAATCTTTGACCACGGTTTTTTCACATTTCTCGACGTTTTAGACCATTTTGAGTCGAAATCAGTAAAAAAAAATTTTTGCGTCCGTCCGTCCGTCCGTCCGTCCGTCTGTCTGTCTGTCTGGGTGTAAACTCCATTTCTACATGAGATATCGACTTGCAATTTTTCGCATATTGTTTCTTATCGTATTCCAAAGAGCTGATTAGATTTTGGGGGTAAACGATTGGGGGTAAGGGGGTAAAAATAGGGTAAAACTCCTATTTTTAGCGTTTTTTTGTTTATAATTAAGGCAATTATTATTGTATTTGGTTAATTTAGCACTTATATAAAAGATAATTTTAAATTTGTCAAAAAATGTTATAAACAACTTTTTCCTAAAACGCATTGTTTTCGAGATATTGGCGTTTAAATCAGTAAAAGGTTTTTTTAGCATATCTCACATTTATAACCTGATTTCAAAAAATTATATTTTAAATAAAAGCTCTTTTTAAGCCCTATCAAAAATGTTATATACAGTTTTTTGCTAGAATATAATGTTTTAAAGATACAGAATTTAAAATCAAACAAAACACCTAGTTTGAAATTTGCAAACTAGATGGCTCTAGTGTACAATAGTGCCGATGTTTTGACAGGGTGCTTGCAACGTTTCATCTAGTTTAATTTTAAATATGCATATATGAAAGATAAAGTTTAATAAATTTTAATTAACTAACATCGTTTAGTAAATTTTAATCGTCTTACATCTAAGAAAATTTTAAATATATTTTCCTTAAAATAAAGATTCCGATATGTCTGGGTTGATTCATTAGAAAACCCATTTTAACGAAAATTTTCTATATTTTTAGATTATTTAACCTACAAACTTATTTTTACGAACAGATAAAGAGGAAAAAAGTTGCGGTAAACTTAACAAACTAAAAATAACGCTTTAAGGGGATTCACGCGTAAAAACTGATTTAGTACTTAATTAATTGAGGAGTTCGCGTTCAAACCCAAAAAAATATATCCACTTTTATCTTGAAAAAATGTAACAGTCCAGGAGCCCACGCCCAGTAGATTTTTTTTTATTACCTCACCGTTGAGACTTTGTATATGTGTTCTATATGTCCAGTCAAACAACTTCTTACAACTTACATAAGAAAATTCTCGGTAGGGGTTAAAAAATAAAAAATTCATAAATATTTCTATCAATTTAAAAAACATTTTTTTAATATGAAACTTAAAAAAACACGTAAAGGGGTATCACCCTTGGATTTGATGAAAATCCACCCCCACAAAGAGCGTTAAACTCTTAATGTCCGTTCGTCTGTCCGTCCGTCTAATGTCACGATTTTTGTAAACACGATAACTCAAGAACGAATAATCCGATCGACTTGAAATTTTCAGAAAAAATCAAGTTCTACGAGGGGAAGATCCCTAATGTTTTTGAAAGCAATCCCCTCTAAAACAACTTAAAAAAAATCGAAAAAGGAAAAATTACTTTTATTCTAAGGATAAATTCTACAAAAAAAAATATATAAAAAAAATTGAAAAATTTAGATTTTTTTTTCAAGCTTTTTTGAAGTTGTTGAAAACTTTTTTTTATATATTTTTTTTCAATAATAATTTGTTTTTCAAAAAAGATCTTTTTATGTATTTTTTTTTTGTAATTTTTTTAAATTATTTTTTTTAAGTATTTGGGAAATACAATATACGATTTACTGTAATTAATATATGTATAATGGAATTCGTAGCATTACATATCTTCACGGCTTGTTTAAGAATATTTTCAAAAATATTTATTCCCTTAAAATATTAAAATAGATTATGGAACATAAAAGAGTCGATAAATTTTCCGAAGAGTAACAAATTATTATAAGCTTAATTAATGTTTTCATGTTCAAAATTATTAGATTCAATTAAAGTTTAATTAAATTACCGTGTTTGCAGAACATTATCCTTTTAAAGACTTGCGTTTACCCTTAGTAAATTATAACCTGATGTTAACGCCATATTGGATCCGCCATTTTGAATTTTATATTTTTAATTCCAGATTCAGTTTTAGCGACCTCGAAATTTTCATCCATATTGTGTTCGCCATGATCAAAATGATCAAAATTTGCGTTACGTAATACTTGAACGTTCCCTTATCTGACTTTTCCTTACCTAATTACTAAATTATTTTTGAGCCGTTGCTATTTTAGGTAATTTATAAATACCTATATTTTATTTTTATTTTTCCTTGACATAATATGAAACCTACACTCCTTCCAGTTATGCAAGATAGTAAGGGACGCGGCCCGTTTTACACCACAGAGCGCATAAATAGCATAATTATGCATAAATCGTAGTGTATCAAAAATTTAACAGATGTCGGTACTGTTTTCCTGGAAATGGCCTATCCAAAGACTCGTATAACAAGCATAGTACATAAGAATGCAATGCCAGGATTGGCTTGATGTGTCGTCATGTATCTTGTAATGGTTGTTATGCGAGCCTCTGGATAGGCCTTAAGTTGTAATTTTAACCTAAAAATTTGACGTTTTCCTTGTGTTCAATATAATTTACGTTTGTTCAATATGTAGAATATGCTAATTTAGTGTGAGTGTATGAAGAATAAACCAAAAAAGTACCTGTTTCAATACCATAAAAAATAACATTAAGTATAACCATTTTATGTAACTTTCTCTTCCTTTATTAGCTTTAACGACCGTCAATCATTGTCGTAGACAAAAAATGTCACAATATTTTATATGTTAAAAGGTACGAGTTTTTAACCAATGATGTCGCTTAAAAATAGCGGGAATTTTAAACTATCTTACATAATTGGAAGGACTATAGTATGAAACTAAAAAATAATAATAATATACTTTATCCAATACATACAGATAAAGAGACAATTACCAGCTTTATTTTAAATAGATAAACTCAATAATAACCCCCGCGTGACTTTTACTTTATTGAGTGGATAATTATTTATTTTACCCACTCAACTGTCACTTGTCACTTTCTAAGCTATTTATTGGATAAAACCTTGTATGGTTTGGACTCGAAAATTAACCTGATTGGCTGACGCCTGCAGGTTAATTTTCTCATGGGCAATATCTTACTTTACCCACTAGTAGCATAAATAACTATTTCTCAGTCATTAACACTAAAACTTCGTTCTTTTATATTGAGATAATATAAGTGGCTCGACTTGCCTCAATTAGCTGTCAATTTTACCAATCACGTTTCCGAAAAATGTAATAAAAAATTATAGATATCTAAGTGAGGTTTTCGGAAATGAGGTAAAAAATAATTCCCCTAAATTCCCCTATTTGACCATTGATATGTTAGTAAAAATGTTACGTAAGTGCCTATTCACAAGCTCGCATAAGAACATAAAACATAACAATGCGATGCCGTAATGGGCTTGATGGGCCGCCATGTATCTTGTAAGCCAAACACGGCATCGCATTCTTATGTTTTATGTTCTTATGCAAGCTTCTGGATATGCCTTTACACTTAAAAACTTCTAAAATGTTTATTGGACTACGTTTTTAACAATGATCTAGGCCTAAGATACGGATTTGTTGCAAATTTTATTGCTCACTAAATAAAATAAAAATTAAATTGGACAAATTTTGTGTTACGTAATACTTGAACGTTCCCTATAAGCAAAATGTTCAGAAACTTAATGTCATTTCACAATATTATTTATTGAAGAACCACCAGTGGCGCACCCAGGGCGGGGCCGGCGGGCTGTAGCCTCCCCTCAAAGTTCTCAAATTTATTTTATTTTTTGAACAGTTTTGCTTACAAAAATGAAAAAAAAAACATTTTTGTTTTGTTTTTGTATGGCTTTAGCCCCCCTCAAAAAAAAATCTTGGCTGACCCACTACAAAATTTTGGCTGATCCACTACAAAACACAGTCCACAATATACAATTGACTTAAATATTAAAAATTTAGCATATTGTGATATCATATGTTCCAAATTTAAAGTCACTATTTTTTAAATCAAAGTTGTTTTGATGTCATGGAAAAGGCAATCTCCTGAAATCAGATCCTAAGAATAGGATATATGATACAGGTTTTAAATTCTTACACATGGTTACACATGTATATAAGATTCCCAATCTTTGTGGGGCTTCATTTAATTTAAAAATTATTAATTTTGATTTTACAGCGTTTCAATTCTGATGTAATATTTTGAAAACGCTGCTATTGACAAAGTGACATTGGCCCTTTTAGAACCAAGCCACAGAATTAAATATCAATTAAAATTATACATTTTTCATAAAAAAGATTATATAATAAACTAGATGAAACGTTGCAAGCACCCTGTCAAAACATCGACACTATTGTACACTAGAGCCATCTAGTTTGCAAATTTCAAACTAGGTGTTTTGTTTGATTTTAAATTCTGTATCTTTAAAACATTATATTCTAGCAAAAAACTGTATATAACATTTTTTATACGGCTTGAAAAGAGCTTTTATTTAAAATATAATTTTTTGAAATCGGGTTATGTGTGAGATATGCTAAAAAAACCTTTTACTGCTTTAAACGCCAATATCTCGAAAACAATGCGTTTTAGTAAAACGTTGTTTATAACATTTTTTTGACCAATTTAAAATTATCTTTTATATAAGTGCTAAATTAACCAAATACAATAATAATTGCCTTAATTATAAACAAAAAACGTTAAAAATAGGAGTTTTTTCCTATTTTTACCCCCTTACCCCCAATCGTTTTCCCCCAAAATCTAATCAGCTCATCGGAATTCGATAAGAAACAATATGCAAAAAACCGCAAGTCGATATGTCATGTAGAAATGGAGTTAGAGAGTTTACACCCTGAAAGACTCGCTGAAAGACAGACAGACAGACGCAAAAATTTTTTTTACTGATTTCGACTCGACTCGAATTGTCTAAAACGTCGAGAAATATGAAAAAAACGTGGTCAAAGGTTTTGACTTTTCGGCGAAGATTTCAATACATCGGCACTCTTAGTAGCACTAAGTGCCGATGTAAAAACCTCAAAAAAACTGAACTTTTAAGAAATATGATTAATAATCATATATATAATATAATCATTGATTATATTGCATTAAAATGCTATACAGGGTGTCCCAGAACTCGCGCCCATCTTTGGAGGTACATACTACATCAAAAAATATGAAAAAAGTTTATATAAACATAGGGCAGCAAATCGGTCCTAAGGGAGTTATGGCCCATTAAAGGGGATACCAAAAATAGGGTTTTATTTAATATATCTGGAGCCCTTTGAGCTAAAGGAAGGAGGTTTTGCATGTAGTATAGTATTATTAAGGTCAATTATTTTGGTTTGTATATTTTTTCCAGAGGAGCCCATAGGCGTGCGAAATGCCTGTGGCTTACCAAGTTTTTGTCCGAAACATTTTTTGCATTCCTTTTACAAATTATGGATTCCTTGAGTAAACATGAAAAAGATTCTCTTAGTGTAATACCGTAAAACCAACTGTTTTCGAGAAAAATCCATTTAAAAAAAATTACAGGACATGCCCCTAAAAAGTGTTACTATTCAAAGAGTCTATAACTCACTTAATATTTATTTTTGGGCCAGGGTGTAACAAACTTTTTTTCTTAGTTTTTAATGTGGAATTGCCCTGCAGTGTTAAATTATTTTATTAGCGCTTTTTTGGGGCCTATTTAAGAGACCTACATTCAATACAAGTCCATTAAGACCGATTTGCGGCCCTATGTTTATATATTTTTTTTTTCATATTTTTTGATGTAGTATCTGTACCTTCAAGGATGGACGCGAGTTCTGGGACACCCTGTATATAGGTAATCATAATTTCTCCCTCAGTTATGTACTAAAATAACATATTATCAAAAATAACTTTTTGTTAATAGAAGTTCTATTTTAAAATTTAATCCATAAATTAGCTGTAAATTTGATTTATGATAAAACCCAAGATGTTGATAGAAAAGAAATTATACGTATAAATAATACATAACCGCATTTTATTTTTAAATTTCTTTGATACAGGCCTTTGTTCTACAATATTTTTTTGATTGATACTTTTGTTATTTATATAGTGCTTTAACGTAAGGTTTTCTGTCAAGAAAACAGAAAACACTAGAAATTCAATTATTCTAACTAGATGAAACTTTGCAAGCACCCTGTCAAAACATCGGCACTATTGTACACTAGAGCCATCTAGTTTGCATTTCAAACTAGGTGTTTTGTTTGATTTTAAATTCTGTATCTTTAAAACATTATATATTAGCAAAAAACTGTATATAACATTTTTTATAGGGCTTAAAAAGAGCTTTTATTTAAAATATAGTTTTTTGAAATCGGGTTATAAATATGTGAGATATGCTAAAAAAACCTTTTACTGCTTTAAACGCCAATATCTCGAAAACAATGCGTTTTAAAAAAACGTTGTTTATAAAAATTTTTGACCAATTTAAAATTATCTTTTATATAAGTGTTAAATTAACCAAATACAATAATAATTGCCTTAATTATAAACAAAAAACGCTAAAAATAGGAGTTTTACCCTATTTTTACTCCCTTACCCCCAATCGTTTACCCCCAAAATCTAATCAGCTCTTCGGAATACGATAAGAAACAATATGCAAAAAACCGCAAGTCGATATCTCATGTAGAAATGGAGTTAGAGTTTACATCCAGACAGACAGACGGACGCAAAATTTTTTTTTACTGATTTCGACTCTAAAACGTCGAGAAATGTGAAAAAAACGTGGTTAAAGATTTTGACTTTTCGGCAAAGATTTCAATACATCGGCACTCTTAGTAGCACTAAGTGCCGATGTAACAAAAGTTGTTGTTTTTCATTTCCTACAATGTTTTTAAGTTAAAATTATTATTTTTTTGCTATTTTTAGAGCTAAAAATAACGGAGATTATTCTCAAAAACGTTTTTCGTTTATTTGTAATATGCGGGCCAAAAGGTTACACCAAGAGGGTAATTTTTGGGACAGACTTTGTACATTTGTTTGAAAATTGACGAATCACGCTCGAGTTGAGAAAATCCCTCGGAAAATCCACTGTCCAGCTACGAAATAGTTGAGTAGAAAGCGAAAATTGAGTGTAAAAGTTAAAATAGTTGGAAAAAATTATTGGCAGAGTTGGTAAATTGGTAGAGACGAAGATCTTCTTTTATTTTTTGGTCAGTAAATTTTTTAGTTGGGAAAACTGGAGCAGTACGGTTTCTTTTTTAGTCATCAACATTTTCCATCAGATGTAAAGTTTTTTCTGCAGGGTAAAAGTAAGTTAAGATTTTGACATAATTATTTACTAAAATTTCATTTTATACTTTTCACTGTATATGGTATATTCCATATTCCAAAACACTTAAAAATAAACAAATTAATTTATAATTTATTTTTCATTTTTTTTAAAGTTTAACCCGAGTTTAACCCCTAATAACTTTTTGTTCTCGAGGGATTATTTTTAAAAACAATAGAGATCATAGAACTTGATTTTTGCTCAAAATTTGGAGTCGATCGTATAATTCGTTCTGGAGTGTCCACAAAAATCGTGACTTCAGACGGACGGACAGATGGACGGGACGGGCAGATGAACATTTTCAGAGTTTCTTAGTTTTATGAAACACATTTGTATCCAAGAATTTTTTTTCTAGGATTGTTTTTGGCGATTTTGGGAAATCCAAAATTACCGTATAATACTATTCTGGTGCTCACGCGCTGTGAATATGATAAATGTGGCTTAATTATTTATGTATTTATACAGCTTTGGTCCCTTATTCCTCAAAGCTCTTGAGTAGTAGTAGTAGTAGTAATGGTGGGGAGGTCAAGCCTGGCAACTAGACCATATGGTCCTTTTTGCCTACCCCTGTGTTACTAGTTTTTCTACTCTAACGAGGATTTTTGTTGTTGTACCATCATTTTCATAGAAAACGCTCACATCACAGAACCCTGAGGTACCCCAACATTTTAAATTTTTAGTTGTGGTATATGTACTTTACTAAGATTGACACTGACATTTTCCGTAATAATTAAGTAACGTTAAAGTACAGTCTATATTATATAGTGCAAGTCCTATAACTGTCTTTAAGCATATATGCTTATAAACAAAAAGGTTAACAAATTTTATTATAAATGATATTTATACAGTATGTTTCCAGATAGAGTTACAAAGAGGAATTTATTTTTTATTTTTGATTTGATCTCAAAAAAAGTCACTCTTTATAACTTGCCCTGCTTGATTTTAAACTCCCAAAACACTAAGCGCTTTTTGTACAACTCTTACGGTTCATGGGATAATGTTTTTTTTCTTCAAAATAGTGTCTTCAAAAATATAAAGAAAAAAAAACATCATCAAGAGTGACTTATTTTAAGATATCAAAAATAAAAAAATCTTCTTTGTAATTCTAACAGTTGGTTTGTGTAATTTGGTGTAATTTTTGCGTGCCAAGCCTCAATGATGGCCTGTCGTAATTCTTCAGCATTATAACCCAGGAAAGTTAGTTTCTTCCCTCGCTCTGACTCCGGTATGGAAAGGGTTTTCCCGCAGATAATTCATTAATTGCATATCTTCTTCTGCACTACTCATTCTACTTCGACCAGAACCCCGCTTTCTGCTAATCTGTCCAGTTTCCTCAAGTTTTTTCTTTGCTCGCATTATAGTGCTGTTTGCAACATTTAATTCAGTGGCTATTTCACGTACACTTATCCCCTCATTTATTCTTGCTGTTATAATACATTTTTGATAATTTGTAAGCTGCGGCATAACTAATGTGAATTATTTTGACAAGTAATGTCATAATAATATTTGACAAATAAATGTCAAAGAGACCTTGATAAAGTTCAATATAATCAGTAACATATTTAGGTGTAAGCGTTTATTATGAAAACGATGGTACCCTGGGACCTACAGTTTAGCGAGGAATACGAACCTCGTTTTGTCGGCTATTTTTGCTAAGTGAGCGGCTTTGATCCTTAAGTTTATTGGCTGTCAGTGCACTTGGACCGGCGCCAAACTACTTAAGGATAATTTTCGCTTGCAGCCTTAGTACAGATCCTGGTTGCTTGAAAGTCCCTAAAGTGAGATCGGCCAACAGACCTGACAGCTACCTTGCTGCTCCCTTTCGGTGCCCCCGGGTAGTATCACAGATCCGAGTGCTAGTGCGGCATTATCCACTGCAAACCTTTTTCTGTACTGTGTGCTTAGATCTTTGGTAGCACAAGCCGACGTGGTGGGGAAACGACACACGGTTCGAGGACGAAAAATTAAATACTAAAATGTTGAAAACCAAAATTTTAATGATGCAGGGCGAATGTACATTAAAAACTAAGAAAAAAACCTCATATACAGGTACTTCCAAAAAACAATCCTAATGGAGCTATGGTCTCCTAAATATGCACCATTTTTAAGGGCTATGGTAGCTTTAAAAGCGTTTTTTCGACCTACATGTATAAAAACTTTTTTTCTTAGTTTTTGATGTAGAATAACATTGCATCATTAAAATTTAGGTTTTCGACATTTTAGTATTTAATTTTTCGTCGTCGAACCGTGAAATTACACCTTCAAATGAACTTTTCTCGAAAACGGTTAATCCTACAGTTTTACAACAAGAGTACTTTTTTATGTATTTTGGCCTGAGGAATCATATTTTAAAAATAAAATTGCAAAAAAGTTACACAGAAAAAAGTTTGGGACAAAAAACTGATAAGGCCCCCCGTTTCGCACACCCGTGGTTGAAATAAATACGTGAAAATGACATACAAAGATGGGCCTTATTAGGATTAATTCACGTGCAAAACCTCGTTAACATATCTCAAAGGGTTCCTGAGTTATTAAATAAATAGCCAATTTCAAAGGGGCGTAGCTCCCTTATGACGCATTTTTAGACATATGTTTATAGGAACTTTTTGTCATATTTTATTTATTTTATTATTTATTTATTATTTCATGTAGAATCGCCTGTTAAAATTTCCACGCTATTTCAAATACACCCTGTATGCCAAGCGCGTGCTGCAGCTGTTTATGTAGTCCATTTTTAATTTCCTTCGTTGTATTTCAGATCACAATGAAAATAGGAAATCCGAGAGTAAGACTGATGACGTAGTGCCAAGAAGAAGTAAAGTATCCAGTATTTCATTAAACATTCCCGCCGCGGGCCTGGGCAGTAGGCCACCCTCCGTAGTGAGCACCTCCACGTCGGACGAGGGCGGCTTCAATGAGCCGTCGCCGAAAATAGAAGCCAAGCTGCAGCCGCACGAGGAGTCCCTCTACGACTTCCCTATCGACGAGGATAAGCCGGTGGAATACGCGGAAACTTCTCCAGAGGATGTCAAAGAGTATACAGAAATAGCAAATGATCCGAGTCCGACGAGGTTAACGCAGTCTGAAATAGAAGCCCTTTATGCGGTTCCAAATAAAAACAACAAGTCAGCTAGTAGTTCCGAGAGAGACTCAGAGGTAAGCAATAGGGTGGAGTTAAGAAAAACGATTTAAGTTTTAAAGGGAAATACACACATCGCCAAAATTCTTGACCCCCCAGTTAATTTGAAACGTAAACAAAAATTATTCTAACAAATATGTGGGTTCATTTCTACATTTTATTGAAATGCTTTATCACATGTAATGAAATGAGTACACCTCCAGAAATTATGTTTAAATAATGTTATCAATAAATATTTATTGAAAAAAATCAAAGTCGTCACAAAATGTGAGAAACAAAGATCGCAGCAAGCAGTACAGTTGGAATAAGAAAAAGTACTACAGCATTGAACCTTGAGGTCACCAAATTTTTAAAATTTTAGCTGTTTTAAGTGCTTTATTTACAATGAAATTTAGGGTTATGTACAATGTCAGTCGATTTAAAAACGGTATAAAATAACATTAATTTCTCGAAAAAATATATTCATATTTGTAAAAGTCGCAGAAATATATAAAATTAAAAAAATAATAACATAAATAAAAAATAACATTGATAAAATAAAGAAAAACAATAAGGTACCTTATTTAATAACGGTTGAAACTTTTAAAGTACCCGAACCTTCATTCCTATATATTTGGTTCTGGCGTGTAGAATTCTTTAATTTCTCGTCCATTTTCCTTATATTAGCCCCAAAAATACATACAGATAATAAGACAATTACCAGCTTTATTTTAAATAGATAAACTCAATAATAACCCATGGCACTCATAAACCGATATTGCCCTCTCGAAAATTAACCTGCTTGGCTGACGCCTCTCAGGTTAATTTTCTCATGGGCAATATCTTACTTTACCCACTAGTACCATAAATAACTATTGTTGCTGGCTTTAGTGAAGAATGTTGACACATTTGACACTTGACACTGAAAAATTATGTTTCAAACAAGACGACTGTTATACTTAGTTTTATGTATCTCTGACTTAGTTAAGTCATCAACTGACTTTAGTGACAAGTTAGATTTAAATGGTACAGTTTTTGGGTGGAGTACTTTTTAAAGATCGCAACTGTATGTCCTTTTCTGGTATAAAAAAAAACATAAACACGTTGTGCATGCCAATAAAAAGGCTGTTAATGGCTTCCTGCGATATGTTGGCTTGGCTTTCCGAAATTTTGAAATTTTCAAAATGGGAAAGCAATATGCGAGGTATAACCTTGAAAAGGCGTCGACATTTAAGTCCATGGATTGCAGTCAGTAAAATGGGGTTTAAAGTGTCCATTTACCAGGGGAACTCAGAGGCATTTTTGGGGGGGGGGGATAAATAAATCTCAACTTAAGAGAAATTTCCTCACACAAAAAGAATGTTTTACCCCTGACAGAAAATTTTGATGAATAAAAAAAGTCCCCGCCTCTAAAAAAATTCCCAATAAATTTACTAGAGGAAATGCGCCTAATTTCGGATGGTTTCCAAATTTCGGATAGTAGTGTATTTAAGATACTGTCTGCAAAGGTAAACAGAAACCTACTTTTATGTGAAGCCAAAAGTCAAACTAAATCCGTCCTGTAATATGATAACGGTAGAGCTTCTCCCCTTTAAATGGCAGCACAAATCGTTTATATTGCAAATGGCAGTTTTGTGCTCAGTTGCATTATTATGCTTGTTTATTTTATAAATAATCGTTATAAAAGTTCGTGATTTTGTCTTGGGTAAGTTATGATGTTAGTTAAGTTGATCCACTATTCATAATTAAGCAATTTGAAAACGTAAACATTCTACAAATTTCTAATCTAAAAAGCAGAAAGTTGCCTAATTTCGGATAGACCATTTTTGTGCATTTGATTCCCAATTTCGGATATCCGCATGGTAATTATTATTCAGGATAACCAACCATTAATTATTATTTTTATAATGATACAACAAACTAAGATAAACAATTTTGAAAAAACGAAAATTACCTAAGATACTAAGATATTCGAAACTGGGAATCTAAAATTATAGTTCCTATAGTATTTCGTAGAAAATCACTTAATGATTAAATTACGTCTTAAATGTGAAGGAATAACAAGCAATGGGATCCAGATCTACTTTTGAAAAAATTTTTTCGGATATGTCCGAAATTAGGAGCCCTTTTTCAAATGCACAAAAATGCGCTGATTTTTTTTAACCGTGTTTTTTGGAAAAAATAAACTGTAATAAAATTGCTTTTATAATAAATCATGGTTCGCTATAATAAGTTGTATCTGGTTATATAAAAAAAATATCAAAAAGTAATACCGAGTATTAAATATTGAATCTATTGTAAATGGTATCCGAAATTAGGCGACTTTCCTCTAATCAAATAATCAAAAAAAAAAAAAAAAAAGATCGTAGCCTCTACCAATTCCTCAGCTCTGCCAATTAATTTTCCCAATTATTGTATTCAAACTGTCACACAATTTTACCTACTATATCCCAGTTCGACAGTGAATTTTTCTAACTCGAACTTGGTTGGAGGGGTAGCACCCCCATGTTTTTACTTTAAAAATAGTATTTAATTTTTAAAATTATAATTTTTGCGGGCCCCCGATAAATAAATATCTTGTCCCGAGCTCCATTTATTATCTGTACAATAATATAAAATATAAAATAAAAAATTAACATTTTAATCCTTTGCCCTTAATATCTGTTACCAACTTTATTAAATGACCTGTGCTTAGTGATACTATTTTTACTCCGGCATAATAATATTACATTGTAAGAGTGTTGGCACCACATATAAATTTAGTTTATTCTGAATGTAGTGATGTATAAACAAGTGAATTACATCCAGAAGCGTTTAATTAGTGTAGGTTTAAATAGTAAAACAATTGAAAATATATCATATACCGGATAATTTTTAGTAAAAAATCTGGGAATACGCGATTTTTTTTGTGTTTTATACATCACACGAAACTAGGAGCCAATATTCCGGGGGTCTAAGCATTTGGGAGGCTAATGGAGATTTCTCCATTTAGATTAGACAGGGACAAAAGTTCTACCCAAAAAGGATAGAAGTAATATCACCAACATAAAGAAAAAAAAATCTACTAGGTTTTATGTTGACTGCACTGTCAGTAACGCCATTTTCGTTAGCCACTGTCATTGTGTGAGCTGCGTTTGATATTGTTTTGATTTCAGTTTTTTGTGTGTTTTACTAAATATTGTGTTTTTATTGACTATTATAGTACTTTTACGAATTTTGATATTTAAATATTGTTTACCAAAGGTAAGTTCTTTCTTTATACCTTAGATTTAAAGCCTAGGCGAAATTCGTTTGGACTTTTGCAACCCTTGTAAAAATATCTTGGCATTTGGTAGCTATAACAGAAATAACGCTCGTCATAAAATTTATTTCTTGAAATGTAGAAACTGGTAACGATATTAAAATATATAATAATAATATATAGTTAATAATAAATATGATAAACGTTAAATAAATTCATATTTACCTTTTCATATTTGAGATAATGTTTTGTAAATAAATAAACAGATTAAGCAACCAACCTAAGAACAATTAATAGGACTTAATTTCATTCTTTATTTTACTATTAAATCGTCAGTGTTATTTCTTAGCAAAAAATATTCATTTCTTTAGCTTTATTTACAAAAATCAACGGTAATTGTTGATAAAAATTGAAAAAAATGCAATATTTTTTTAATTTATTTAAGTTGGTAGTGGTGTGCCGTGCACAAATGAGATAGAGATAGGGTAGACGTCTTCTGTTTCATAATTCTAGTTGTACAGACCTCTATTAAGAATATTTTTTTATGATAAATATCTCTATAAAAAAAATCCATTGATGATATTTCGTTTTAATTTTTTTAATACCTATTTTGGTTTGAATGCGTATATTTTAACAAAAATTTGGGTAACGGACACGTCGTTGCTACTGCAAAAACATTGTTGAAATCAAGTCTGTTATACATTTTTTCGAAAAAATCAGGGAAAATAGCAATGGTAGTTAGGACGTTTTAACTAAGGGGCAGTACATATAACTGGGGAAAATTATCATATGAACTTTTTTTTAAACGAGATAAAATTAAAATACTTTTTTTCGGTTCGTTTTTTTTTAACAATTGTTATTTTTTTACTACTGAAAACTCAATTTAACTATTTTTAGTGCATTTATAGCTACAACAAAAATAGTTAAGATTTTTTATCACAAAGAAAACAACAAAAACAATGACTCTCTTAAAAACAAATGAACCCTAAAGAATTTATTTATACAAATAATTTGAAATTTTGTTTTATTTCAGGCCGAATATGCCGTTCCACATAAACACAACACAGTCCTCCACCAGACAGCTATAACGCCCAACGGCTCAGAAATCTCCTACGCAATTCCAAACAAACAAACCATGGTTCAACAAAAATCAGTGTCTTCAGAAGAAGATGATGACGTGTCATACGCAGTTCCCTACAAACCAAATAACATCCCCCATCAGAAATCATCAGACTCTGATGCTTCGCAAGTCACTGTTATCGCTCAAAAATCCATTCCTCATCAGAAATCATCAGATTCTGATGTGTCACAAGTCACTGTCATAGCGCAGAAAGAAAAAATTGAACCAGATATTTTGTGTAACAACTACTCGAGGTCTGTCTCGGAAAATTTCGAAAACAAATATCAGAATCAGAACTTCATAGAAAAAGAACGTGAATACTCCAGAGATAACCCGCCTCCCGTTCCAGAATTTGATGTTGTGGATAACGTTAAATCTGAACCCTTTATTTTAACTCGAGAAGCGCTACAGAGTTCAGAAAGATCTCTAAAATCTCCCGAAGCTGAGCCAAAATGTGAAGCTAATATTCTGGACCTGAACGATGTGGAATACGCTGATGCTAGTGATATTGATCAAGATAATAGTGATAGTGAAAAGTTTGTTCGTGAAGCTGAAGTGATGACGCCTGATGAAGCTGAGAATTTTCTGAGTAGCAAGTAAGTTTCTAGAGTACTGAATGCATGTTTTTTTTATTCTGCATGTTTATTTAGGGAACGTTCAAGTATTACGTAACGCAAATTGTACCAAAAAATTCATACACTTCATACCCCGGTTCTCGCGTTATTTAAGGCTGTAGAGATTTCATATTTTGGCTACCCCCCCTAGCACACCCCCTGTTAGGGGGGTTTGGACTTTATGGAATTATTGTTAATTTTGCATGTTATTAAAGGGACTGTTTAAAAATAAATATTTTGTCAAGAAAGGTAAACTTGGTCAAGGAAGATATGATTAAAAAAATTACTTTTATCCAATACATACAGATAATGAGACAATTACCAGCTTTATTTTAAATAGATAAACCCAATAATAATAATTATTTATTTTACCCACTCAACTGTCACTTGTCAAATTATTTTCTTGTAAATGTCATTAAAGTTTTTAATAAAAATATGAATTCCTAAGCTATTTATTGGATAAAACCTTGTATGGTACTCATGGGTAAACCGATATTGCCCTTTCGAAAATTAATTTAAATTTCTTATGGGCAATATCTTACTTTACCCACTAGTACCATAAATAACTATTATTGATATTTATATTGCCCATTCTACTTTTGATAGCTTTTGTAACATATGTTAAATTTTAATTTTACGTCTTACATATAATTATAAGAAAATGTTTTTGCCGAAAATGCCGAAAAAAATTCTGCCACATCGTTTACTAAAACTTTTGTTGAAGACTGCTTTATATTGCTTTATTTATCTGTAGATTTATGCTTTAGTTTCTTTTTTTAGGACTTTTCTTGTTGTTTCTGCCATTTTTTTCTTGCTTTTCAAAAATTATTTGGATTCTTTTTTAAATGTTAAAATAATATTTTTATTGACAGTGGAATTAAAACAAAACATAGTCATTGACTATTAGTCAACCTTACATAGGGAATTAAATTTATTCTGCCATAAAACAAGAAACAAATGAGCATCAACTCAGAATATGAGGGAGTTTATCTCGCTACAAAATAACCCAGAGCAAAAAATTGTCATTTTAAGTATGCTTAATATTGGGTATATAATTAACTTTTTGTTGCAACAAGTCATGATTTTATTATTTTTGTTTATTTTACGTATTTTTACTGTTCCAAATTTAATTTTGTGATATAGTTTTATCTCTTCCTCTCATTTGCATATAGAAAAAGAGAAATAGAAAACAAAAAAAAAAATAAATTCTTAATACGCGTTAGATCTAGTGTCCCTAGTAAAATTCCCCTAAATAGACTTATTTGCCCATAATTGCCGGTTTTGTACTTGTACTCTTTTTTAAACTAAACTTATAATGGTTTTGCTTAATATTATTAAAAAAAAAAACGTAATTAATATTATGCATTTAAGTAAATATAAAAGTCAAAAGGTTATTATTTTATCATTAGCTAAATTTGTATATTACAATTTCTAATTTACCAAAGATGTTTAGTTCAAATTATAGAAAGCATAGCAACCAAAATGTATGTAATTTAGTTTTGATTATTTTTTAATAATACCTTATTCAACATACACGGTGTATTTGAAATAGCGTAGGAAATTTTAACAGATGATTCCAAATCATAAAATATGACAAAAAGTTCCTATAAACATATGTCTAAAAATGCGTCATAAGAGAGCTACGCCCCTTTGAAAGTGGCTAAAAAAATCGGTTTTTATTTAATAACTCAGGAACCCTTTGAGATATATCAACGAGGTTTTGTACGTCAACTAACCCTACCAAGGCCCGTTTTTATGTGTTATTTTCATGTACTTATTTCAACCAGGGGTGTGCGAAACGGGGGGGGGGCTTATCAGTTTTTTGTCCCAAACTTTTTTCTGTGTAACTTTTTTGCAATTTTATTTTTGAAATATGATTCCTCAGGTCAAAATACACAAAAAAGGTACTCTTGTTGTAATACTGTAGGATTAACCGTTTTCGATAAAAATTCATTTGAAGGTTAAATTCCACGGTTCGAGGATGAAAAATTAAATACTAAAATGTTGAAAACCAAAATTTTAATGATGCAGGGCGAATGTACATTAAAAACTAAGAAAAAAACCTTATATACAGGTACTTCCAAAAATCAATCCTAATGGAGCTATGGTCTCCTAAATATGCACCATTTTTAAAGGGCTATGGTAGCTTTAAAAGCGTTTTTTCGACCTACATGTATGGAAACTTTTTTTCTTAGTTTTTGATGTAGAAGAATATTGCATCATTAAAATTTTGGTTTTCGACATTTTAGTATTTAATTTTTCGTCCTCGAACCGTGGAATTTCACCTTCAAATGAACTTTTCTTGAAAACGGTTAATCCTACAGTATTACAACAAGAGTACCTTTTTTATGTATTTTGACCTGAGGAATCATATTCCAAAAATAAAATTGCAAAAAAGTTACACAGAAAAAAGTTTGGGACAAAAAACTGATAAGGCCCCCCCGTTTCGCATACCCCTGGTTTAAATAAGTACGTGAAAATGATATACAAAGATGGGCCTTATTGGGATTAATTCACGTACAAAACCTCGTTAATATATCTCAAAGGGTTCTTGAGTTATTAAATAAAAACCGATTTTTTTAGCCAATTTCAAAGGGGCGTAGCTCCCTTATGACGCATTTTTAGACATATGTTTATAGGAACTTTTTGTCATATTTTATCATGTAGAATCACCTGTTAAAATTTCCTACGCTATTTCAAATACACCCTGTACTTATACTGTAAAAAATAATTGTAACTATTTAAACTTTAAAACCATTATGTTTATTTGTTTATAAACTATGAGTTTAATACTGTCAATATAAGATCTATATTATCATAAAGACTTCAGAAATGGAGGTATCCCTCTAATTCTGTTAGAGACCCTGAATATTCTGTCACAGGATAAATATCCTTTATATTTTGACACATATGTCACCACATCTGACAGGAGTGTCAGAATATGAAGTTTCTCTAGGTGCTCCAAACGACCGTGCTCGTTGATTTTAATGATTTTCGAATATAATAATTTATTGTTAATAAAATAATAGTTTTTTCAGTGTATTTAACAGTACTACCTATGGTCTATTTCATCAAGCAAGATAGTAAATTAAAAATCTCACAGTGAATATTTTCAAATAGATTCGAATATTGGATGTGCGAATATACTGCGTAGTTTATTTTATAAAACATAAATTCTATAAACAAACATATACTATTCAAACCTGTTGTAAAAATATTTACTGTGCAATTTTTAATTGCTTGATGAAACAGACCATAGTAGAGCTACGTTATAATTTTGATAAGATTGATGCTTTAAGTATAATAAGCATAATGCTTATATTAAGCATAAGTAATAATTTATAATTAATTAATCAGACATTAATTATTGTTACTTTTGACACTTCATTTTGCTAATTATATTTTTTTTTTCATGTTGGCCTTCTTCCAAAAGTATTGTGGAAAAGAAAGCACGGTAAGTTTTTATAATAATATTTTTTTTAACCATGAGGGTTCGCGCCAATCACTGTCCTTCCAGCAGTCGCGCGTTTTCTCAAAAAATGGTTTTCGTGCTCATAAATGAACAACCATTTCAAATTTGGTGGGAAATCCGTGAGATCAAAGTCAAAAAGTGTTAAAGTTTTGGGATTTTTACATGTAAATAATAATTTTTGTTAAAAGGCCAGAAAACTTGATATTTGTGGTGACCATTAAAATGTTCCTAGGAATTGAAGTACTTCAATGCCGCTGTTGCTGTTGCACAATTTGTTGACTTGTGTAAATTATTATTTTTCTTAATTTATTAGAGAATTTTGTTAATATATCTATTTTTTACAATTTATTTATTTCAGACCGGACATCCTTTCTGACGAGGAAGCGCAAGAAGTAACAAGACTGCTGAGTCCAAAAGACAAATACCAAAAATGGCAACCAAACGCCAGCAGCTCTCTCTTACATGACTCAATAACAGCCTCCATGCACGATTCCTCGGGCCCCATTTCTCTTAACGACAGTCTTGGTCCCCCCTCCCTCCAGGAAGAATCCTTTACAGAGCCTCTGGACGAATTGAATGAGTCTATGAACAAAAAGTTTCTGGAAAGTCAGAAAGTTCAGGAACCGGAGCCTCTTTCGCAATACTACGAGAGTACTTCGAGTTTGGATTTGTCTACACAGGAGGAGGATGGGCTGAACCAGTTGAAGTTTGATGCTAGCGTTTCTGCGTCGGATTCTGGATTAATTGGTAAGAAACTATGAAAAACTTAGGGTTAAATGCGAAAAAAACTAAACTGTAATTAAGGACCAGCGCTAGATAAAGATACAGAGCGGTCCAAAAGTCACCCCCTCCCCCTCTTAACTTTTGAACCAGTTGAGATATCGACTTCAAATTTGTAACTTTTAAATAAGACAACTTAAACTATCTTTTAGCATATATTTAATACTTTCAGCTCTTAAAATGTGGGCAGGGGGGCATGGGGGCACATTTTTTTAAATGTAAAGTGGGGTCGTGTAATACATCATTTTAAAGCTTAAAAAATTCTCTATTTAACTCCATAATTTTAAATTAAAAAAAAAAATTTTTTGGGTTTAAAATGGGGTTGAAAATGGGTATTAATGTCAAAATTCTTCTAAAAAAAAAACAAATAATTTTTTAAAAATGCCTAATTTCATCATAAAAAAATGTTAATTATACTTTTAAACTAATTTTAGTTGACATAAATAAAAATTTATAAAAAAAAACTTAAAGAATCGAATATTTTAGCACAAAACCTTTAAAAACATTTTTAAAAAAATTAACAATGTTAGTTTAAATAGAGAATTTTATAAGCTTTAAAATGATGTATCACACGACTCCCCTTTCCATTTAAAAAAATGTCCCCCCATGCCCCCTGCACACATTTTAATAGCTGAAAATATCAAATATATGCTAAAAGATAGTTTAAGTTGTCTTATTTAAGAGTTCTAAATTTGAAGTCGATATCTCAACTCGTTCAAAAGTTAAAAAGGGGGGGGGGGGTGACTTTTGGACCCTACTGTATATTACCTTATTCCTTTGCAAGCTCCTCTGACTAGATCTAGTATTTTCTTCTCTGGAATGTTGTAACTACACCTTTATCCTAGTGAGCACGCGATAGCATTTTTTGTGAGATCAGTTTGACTATATATTTATAGAAAGTGCATAGCTTTCATTTTTGTGATTTTGTGCGAAAAGAATAATAACACACGTTAACCTCGGAAATCCATATTTTTTATTACTTTTTATTGAAAACTGTGTAAATTTGTTTTAACACCGTGCCACATTTAAAATACTACGGCCATATTAAAAAAACAACTGAAACGCAAACCTGTCATTTCGCGATTCATGGATCTTGATCTTCAAAAGAAATTACAAAAATGGATTAGGTGGTTTTGATACATGTTTTGATTTAAATTTTATGTAAATATAGTGGTTGGTCGTGCAAAAAATAGTGTATATACCTAAGAAGTAAACTGTGTTTCATCCCCTAGCATGAATGTTTCCTTCGCTCCGCTCCGCTTCGCCTAACCAGTTTACTCGCAGTAAAAAGTAAAGTTTTTATACATGTAGCTCAAAAAATTGGTCTTAAAAATGGCTCTTTAAAAATGGTGCATTTTTAGGAGACTATAGCTCCCTTAGGTTTGATTTTTGGAAGTACCTGTAAATGAGTTTTTTCTTAGTTTTTGACGTAAATTCCGCCCAGCATAATTGAAATTTTGGTTTTCAACATTTTAGTATTTAATTTTTAGTCCTCGAACCGTGAAATTTCACCATCAAATTATTTTTTCTCGAAAACGGTTAATCCTACAGTATTATTACAGAGTACTTTTTTATGTATTTTGACCTGAGGAATCATGTTCCAATAATAAAATTACAAAAAAGTTCAACAGAAAAAAGTTTGGTGCAAAAAAATGAAAAGGCCTCTCCGTTTCGCACACCCCTGGTTAAAATAAGCACATGAAAATAACATAAGATTCAAAACCTCGTCGCTCTATCTCAAGGGGTAACAGAGTTAAAGTTAAATAAAAATTACGTTCATATGTCCGATCTAAATTTAAATAAAAACGTTCTACCTTACAAGTAAAGAAAGCAAAACCGTGATAACATTAATATGTTTTAAGCCTCCAGTTACGAGACACGGTGTTCTATCCAACACGCGTTCACTTATATGATCGAAGCAAGCGCTAACCAGATCATTTTATGTTCGTAGCCTGTGGCCTATGACCTAATATCGTAAGCGTCACATAATTTTGAGACACTTTCGTAACGGTTTCAGCCCTCTACCCCTCCGTCTAAAACATATTAATGTTAAAAACCGAGTTAAAAACCTTATTTTTATTACAATTTTAAAGGGTCGTAACGCCCTTAGGGTTCGTTTCCGGACCTCTTAATTTGTGATGTAAGACTGCAAACACCATGTATAAATAACCAAAAGCTAAGATTTTTTTGTTTTTTTTTTTCGAAAATCTTTTATTCTGGTTAATTTATTTACTTTTTTCAGATTCAGTAACAAGCATTTCAGAAGGCTACAACATAGAAACAATATCCGACGAAAAAGGCTTCACACCAACCCCGACGCGGATTATCGGCATCGAACACGGCGTCCACTACTACGAGGACGGTCACTTTTGGATGGAAGTCCCCGGCCTGCCCCCAGAGGATGATGACGACGAACTCGAATACCCCATTTACGTCCCAAAACCCACGAAAATTAATTTTTCCACTGAACCCATTAAAGTCTATTCCACTTTTAGTATAAACGACTACGACAGAAGGAACGAGGACGTTGATCCTGTGGCGGCTTCGGCGGAGTACGAGTTGGAAAAAAGGGTGGAAAAAATGGATGTGTTCCCGGTGGATTTGGTCAAAGGTCCTGAAGGACTTGGGCTTAGTATTATTGGAATGGGTGTTGGTGCTGATGCTGGTTTGGAGAAACTAGGTAAGAGCACAGATTCACACCACATTTGGGACACTAGATCTAGGTCTTGAGTTTGCAAGACGACAGACAACGGGAAGCGACAGCAAACAATATCGCATTGGTGGCCATGACTAGTTTCTTCACGGATTTTAAAATATAATTTTTTGAAATCGGGTTATAAATATGTGAGATATGCTAAAAAAACCTTTTACTGCTTTAAACGCCAATATCTCGAAAACAATGCGTTTTAGGAAAACGTTGTTTATAACATTTTTTGACCAATTTAAAATTATCTTTTATATAAGTACTAAATTAACTAAATACAATAATAATTGCCTTAATTATAAACAAAAAACGCTAAAAATAGGAGTTTTACCCAATTTTTACCCCCTTACCGCCAATCGTTTACCCCCAAAATCTAATCAGCTCTTCGGAATACGATAAGAAACAATATGCAAAAAACCGCAAGTCGATATCTCATGTAGAAATGGAGTTAGAGAGTTTACACCCAGGCAGGCACACAGACGGATGCAAAATTTTTTTTAGTGATTTCGACTCAGAATGGTCTAAAACGTCGAGAAACGTGAAAAAAACGTGGTCAAAGATTTTGATTTTTCGGCGAAGATATCAATACATCGGCACTCTTAGTAGCACTAAGTGCCGATGTAAAAAATATTTTTTTTATCGTATTATTTTAAAGAGCTGAGACAGTTAATGGACAATTTTTGCTTAGAATTAGTATATTAAACTACTAGTTTCATAACATACGTTTTTAGCGCACGAGTACAAGTTTAAAAAACGAGCCGCTTGCGGCGAATTAAAGTAAACGATCAGATCATAGAAGTCGATGGCAAAAGTTTATAGGGTGTGACGCAAGCGTACACGGCCAGCGTCTTGAGAAACACCTCCGGTCTGGTCAAATTCAGCATCGGAAGGGAACGGGACCCGGATAACAGCGCAGTGACCCAACTTATCCGGGAGTCAATTAAGTTAATATTAAATTTATTTGACAATGCTCCTAAGACGGGATTTTCTCAAAGAGATCGACTATATTTAGTTAGCCCGACAAAGAGTTAGAATCTAATATATTCGCAAGATAATTACTGTTCATGACATTTGAAACTACAATTTTAACAATAAATAATAATTGTTTATGCAATTAAGTCTATGGGTCAAGTTTTAAACTATACCAAGAAGAGTCTGAGTCTAAATGTAGAAGTAATGAAGCCAGAGTTTGATTGAAGCAATCTTTTAAAAAATTTTAACACTAAAGACTTGGTTTGCATTCTAGGTGCATAATATACTATTAATGCACGTATGCAGTCGGGTTTTTCGTTTTTTAATGCGCAACTTGTTTATATTTTTCAGGCATCTTTGTAAAAACAATAACAACAAACGGCGCGGCCTCAAAAGACGGTAGAATTAAAGTAAACGATCAGATCATAGAAGTCGATGGCAAAAGTTTAGTAGGTGTGACGCAAGCCTACGCGGCCAGCGTCCTGAGAAACACCTCCGGTCTGGTCAAATTCAGCATCGGAAGGGAACGGGACCCGGATAACAGCGAAGTGGCTCAGCTTATCCGGCAGTCGCTGCAAGCTGACAGGGAGAGGGAGGATAGACGGCAGAGGGCGCTCGAAGCTGAGCAGCAGTCTAGTGATGCCAGTACTGTTCAATTAACAGGTCAGTATTTAGCTATTATTTATTTAAAGGTTAAGGCGCGAGTTCCGGTCGAGACTTCTATCAGGGCCTACATCTTAAAATTTTCTATTTATGTGTTAGAAATTAAAAAATAATAAATTGCGTATAATTGTCGTATAGAGGGTTATTCAGAAATAAGTTTACACTACACTAAAATACACTGCCCAGTAAAAGAGCTTTCCCATTTTTCACTTCCGCGCGTGAAATGGATTTTTATTATCAGATTCAGTTTCAGCAACCTCAAAGACCCCAATATAACAATTTTCACGAAAACTACCCCCCGCCCCTCAGGGGAATTAGACTTTTTATTATTAGATTCACTGTCAGCAACCTTAAAAACCCCAATAAACCAATTTTATACTACCCCCCCCCTCAGGGGGTGAAATTAGAAAATTTTTATTATCAGATTCAGAACGTCGACCTCAAAAACCCCTATATAAATGTAAGCAAATACACACATTTTTCAAACACAGAATAAATCCATTCTAGCTCTAGATACGGTATGAATATTCCGTATCAAGTGTTAGAATAAGGACATGTGGTCATCTCTTGTTTATAAAAGTAAAGAAAACTGTAGCAAAATTAGCAAAAATATATATATTTTACCATGAAATATTGAATAATTTAATGTAATTTAAAGTTTTGCGTTTATTAGTTTTTCTTAATATTTGACCAGTTTTTTATCAATTTAGTTTAAAAAATTAAAACTGCTTCATCTATTATTAAATATTTAAACGTGATAACTGTCACAACAATCTGACATAACCTTCAATTTTCGCATTATAATTTGTAAATATGTGCTAAAATTAAATAAAAATCTTTTTTAAGTACTCATTTGATAAAATTATTAAATAACATTAATTGCTTTATTTAAAAATATGTGTTTTGTTGCATTTACAATGTCGAGTCACAAAAACATTGTTTTTAACCTTGTCCGCAGTTTAAAGCCATACCGTGTTTCATATTTGCAGTCGAAGAAAAAGTATAGTCTACAACTCGTATGGAATAGTCATTCCGCGCTCTCGGGACCGTCATACTCGCCTGTGGCTCGTATGACAAACTTTCCGCTCGCGCGGAATATTATCTATTCCATACTAGCTGTACTATTCTATTTTGTATGTACTTAACATTATGTGTATATTTTATTTTTTGTCCGTTTGGTCCCAATCGGGGATAACATTTTTAATCTCAAAAAATGCAGATTGAAGTTTCCCTGACAATGGATAAAATTGATAGAATTTCGATGTTTTGCTTATTTTAGTAGTTCACAGCCTGATGCTAGTAAAATTTAAATGTGTAAAAGGGGCACAATATAAACAAGTTCAACATTTTTCCTTTAAATTTAGACGTTTATTTAGCAAAACCACCAGTGGCGGCAGCACTCTTTGACTTTGATGACAGCCATTCTTCAAACTTGTTGTTGTTTATTATGTAAACAGGTGGTTGACTCGAGATTCTGTGCAAAAACCTTGTGTGAAATTGATTAAAAATAATCGAAGAAGAAAATATGGTTTATACACCTACAAATGTCTAGCGAAATTGCAAATTGCAAAATTAGACAAGTTACCATCGAAATCGCGAAAAGTGTACGATTTAGCCTACGAAAAAAAAATAAAATGAGCTAAGGAAGGTTTAAGTTTATTTCGAAAGGGTTTTATTGGCCTACTTTAATAAAAAAACATACTTTATTACTGAATAAATTAAATTCAAGAATTAATATTTAAAAAAATGTATATAGGATGCTTGAAGAAGGAAAAGTAATTTTTTTACTCGTCTGTAGTTTCCGGACTCCGCTTCGCGTCGTCCGTAAATTCTACAGACTAGTAAAAAAAGCTTCACTTTTCCTCTTAGTAAAACAATATACTATTTTTGTTGTTGTATGAAGTAAAAACAAAAAAAAAATCAATTTTGTTTTTAATTTGTTTTTACAGGGGGCTCTGCTAACACAAGTGTCAGTGAGGGCCCTACTAGTCCAACTGGTAACCAAGAAAGTCTCTTTGAACATGAACAAGAAACCGAAGTCGAGTCCTTAAGGTTATTGTTGCAAGAGGTAACTGCTTTTCGATTTTTATTAATGCTACTCTTACATTATGCCATTTTGACTACATACAAGTTTGTTGCAAGGCGAAATTGCCCAATAAAATTCGCCAAAATTAAAAGTCAGAGATCCGATTGGTTAATTTCATCTTGCTGAAAACTTGCATATACACCAGAGTTGGACAACGATTACTTCTTATTCACAACGCCTGCGCTAGAATAGTAATATACGGTATTTTCAAAAAATTTCAAAAATCGTCTTAGACAAAAAAATCTTGGATATAGATTTGATTCATGAAAAAATAAGCAACTTTTTTTTTAATTTCCGTCTGTCCGTCCGTCAGTTTGATGTCACTTTTTTGTGTACACGATAACTCAAAAACGAATAATCCGATCGACTCGAAATTTTCGGGAAAAATCAAGTTCTATGAGGGGAAGATCCCTATTGTTTTTGAAAGTAATCCTCCCAAAAATAAAAAAGTTATGGGTGGTTACTTAAAAAAAAAAAAAAATCGAAAAAAAACCGAAAAGAAAATTTCGATTAATTTTTCAGAAAAAAAAACTTTTATTATAAGGATCAATTCTACCAATTTTGAAAGTAATCTCCCCAACAACAAAAAAAATATGGGGGGTTAAAATTTTAATTTTTTTCTTTATTTTTTTTTTGTTTTTTAAAAAAAGGATCTTAATTAAGCAAGGGAAATATAGATGATTTTAATATACATTGAGAGCGATAAGGACAATTACAAACACTTTAAAACTTAAAAAGAAAAGTCCAAATGCGGGACATCATGACAATTAAAATTACTTTGCTCCTAATTCTTATGATGTCATTTTTATTTTTTATTTTTAAGTTTTAAAGTGTTTGTAATTGTCCTTATGGCTCTCAATGTATATTAAAATCATCTATATTTCCCTTGCTGCATCCTGTAAGGCATTGACAATGCCAGCCCTGATGATGGAATAAAATTCCGAAAGCGCTCGGCAGATACTTATTCGTTTTTAATAAAACTATACCTAAATACAAGAAAAATATTGTTTATATTTCTTTTTATGTTGTTATTTATGTGTAGATATATTTAAGAAGTAATCAATAAGAAGTAATCAATAAGAAGTAATTGAACTGTTATCATAAAGTAGTCGTTGCCCAACTCTGATATACACTAGCTTAATGCATTGTTTATTTATGATTTTTGCTTTATTATATTTGTAATTTTTTTGTGATATTTTTTTTATTTTCTTTTTTTTTGTTTGTATACTGTAGATCATCTTTCACATATCTTTCATTTGTTGAATTGTTAGGTTTCTTTATGCAATAAGAAAGATAAATCAAAATCGGTATTAAATTGCCCTTTATTAGAATTGGGACGGCGCGCCGCGGCGTGTCTCAATTTAAATGCTTTTTGAACCGAGATATTTAAATTTAAAAACTCAGTACAGTATTAAATACCTCAAATGTTGCGATTTAAATAAAACAAAATGGGAAAGCAATACTACTGCCAACAAAATAATACCATTTCCTATAGGCCTAGGTTCATTAAAACCAAAAATTAAAAAGTTAAAAAAAAATTTTAAAAAAATTTTTCCATTTTTTTTTTTTTTTTAAACCGGTCAAAGTCATAGATGAAGTTGAGATAAATTACTCATTATTTCTTATTGCATATTGCATGTTTCTCAAATCTGGCAAAATATTCTCTAATGTATATTAAAATCACACCTTTTTCCAAATTTAATTCTATCCATTTTACGTTTTAAAGTTAAAAATCATAAAAATAACATTCGAATATACATGAAAGGTATTTAATATGTGTTATATATTTATTATGCAGACCCAGCGCAAATATAGTTTGTCCGAGCTTGAAGTCTCACGACTAAAATCCAAGGTAGGTTGTAGCTGCATGCTTTTTATAGTTATTATACTTTTAAAAGAAGCAATCATAATTTTAGTTCGCGAAATTACGGAAAATAGTAGAAAAAAATAATATAGTTTTTATATTTTGGGGTTATGCTCCCTATAGGGACTAGAACAAAGGCCCGTAACACTTTAGCAGAATGTCCTTTCAGAAATCCATCTTGTTTTTTTTTTCGACATACTTTATCCAAAATAAAATATCGAGAGCTTCATAACATAGGGGGTTTTATGTTTTTTAAATTGAAGATACGCCCCTATGTTATGAAGCCCTCGATATATTATATATTTTTAATGAATGCTTCTTAATCCAAACCTTCCACACCCATGTTTCAAATATTTACCATGATATTCAACTTTTAGCTAATGGAACAGAATGGCGTTAAACCAGACGATGCAGAGAAATTTGAACAAGCGACTGTAAAGCTACGTGAAACCGAAAGGCAGCTTATAACAACCAGAAAAGAGGTCCAAAGCTACCAAAATATGCTGGAACAGTCACAAACTCAATATTTGGTGCTTGAGAAGAAATATAGTAAAGCCAAACAATTAGTCAGAGAGTTTCAACAGCGAGAATTAGATATGTTACACCGAGAAGATTTTTACCAGCAGCTTTTGCAGGAAAAAGACACCGAATATAACGCGTTAGTAAAAAGTTTGAAAGATAGAATAATAGCTCTAGAACAGGATTTATTAGATACGCAAAGAAAAGCGGGAATGCCTATGGTGCTTCCTTTTGATAGTATAAGTTCCAAACAATTAACCCCTCAAATGTCGCGTAAAAATCCTCCAAAACCCGTTTACAATCCCTTAGAGACTGATTTTTCTGACACCGAGATTTCTGATGCCAGTCCCGATGATGATAAGACTGCTACTGTAGAAAGAAAAGTCCCTATAAAAGAGGAGTTTGATAGGGCAGTACCTCCGCACGAACTACTCGATATTTCCGCGAATAAAAGCAAAGCGGAGCTAGCTACGCGTAGCGCGCTGGCTAACAGACAACTTCCTAGTGCTAAGAAAGGTTCTTTGAGCAACAGTAGCTCGGATTATGGGCTGGACGAGAGCTACAACTCTGGAGATGAACTGACTGATTCCGCCTTCACCCAGAGCGATTACGTGCCTAAAATTAACGCCAGACCTACAACTTTAAGTTCGAATAACTCTCATTACGTTCAGACTTATTCAAACCAACAGCAGATGCAATATAATACTCAGAATTCCCAATACACTGTGCAATATAGTCAGATACAGAAGTCGAGTCAGTATTCTCAGAATCAGAATCAGAACAATAGCGTAGTTTACGCTAGGGTGCAGAAGGAGTCGAATAATTTTCAACAGCCGAGTCCTGATCCTTGGGGTAGTGATAATAAGAGTGGGAGTATTGGTGGGATGGGGCCACCATCTTCGCTAGCTGAACAATTAAAACAGGTAATAATAGTTGATAAAAAATAATATAAATGGGTCATTATCAAATATTTTTAAACAAAATTAAAAATATAAAGGGAATGTTCAAGTATTATGTAACGCAAATTTTGATCATTTTGGAACTCCACCCCCCCTCCCCTGTAACGCTATTTTCCTATACCATTAACATGGGCGTAACACTCCAAAATGATCAAAAATAATCAAATTTCAAAATTCTTGTGTGTTATCCTTATTTACAGAAAATAATATTTATTTTAAATAACTTTATTTTTGTTGGGGCCGTAGGAAAAATTCTGTACATAACTTGTCGGAAAGTATTTTTCTAGCATTTACGTCGCACTAGCCGCACTAGCCACTACTCGACTCCTGCTAAACATTTGTTCATGCGAAATAAGTCACTTTCCGTAAACGTAATATACTAAAGTTTATTTTTTTAAGGTATAGTTATTTTAAATTTGCCGCTAAATACTCCACAAAGTCCGATTTACACTGAAGCATGTGGCTTTTTTTGAATGTCAACATAACCAAAATTTATAATTTTTGTTTACTTACTTTGTTTTTATGATGTTTTGATGTAAAAAAAGAGAATTGATAAAGCTGTTGCTAAAAACAAAATTTGCTTATAAAATCGCTTTTATTCCAATAATTTAGAGGAATAAACCAATATTTTGTTTTCGTTAATTGGACGTCAACGTTTTAGGTTGTGTAAATAGGGCCTAGTCATTTCGCTTACGACGCATGCGTATATTACGTTGCAATGGTAATTTCGAGATTGTTTACAAGCGGGAAGGTTTAAAATAACTATACCTTAAAAAAATAAACTTTATTTTAATCCACTAAATTAGCAATATTCGTTTTTAATAATTGTTTTGTCTTTTAGGTCTTAGCTGAAAGGGAAAAACGCTTAGGTAGTGATAGTATAACAAGTTCAACAGATGAACTGAATGAAAAAAGTAAACATGCTGCTGCCCAACACCTTTTAGAAGAAATAAGGCAAGCAGTCAATGAAGCTAATGCCAAAGGTAAGAAAAATGTGTTTGTTTAAAAGCTGTGATTATTAATTTTGAGGAGGTAATAATCTGCATGTTTTAAGAGTTTTTTTCTTCTCCTTAATTTCAAAATAAAAAAAATTGAATATGTTCCTATTTTTTAACAGCTTTGAATTCAAAAAAAAAAAAAAAAAAACTAAAATATTAGTTAAATAACATGATTTAAATAAATCTTTTTTTAAAAATTGTGTCGCTAAGAAATCGTGGGAAAAATTAAAATTTGTTTCAACTGTATATAATATTAATATTAGTTTACTTTTATTTGATCAGTTTATCGCATCCCTGCTAAAATAGGCCAAAAATAACTTACTTTTGAGTAAATGTAAGAACAGTAATTTCTATGCTTAGATTAGTCATGATTTATGACTCATAAATGATCATGACTATGTTATATGACCATGGTCTTTAGTTATAGTCTGCCACACGGTAAGATAGCTACGACGAAAGAGGGAGATATCACGAAGCGGCAGCGCTCTCTTCTTTACGTCTTAAGCATCATAAGGCGTGCGTGCGTGCAAGTGAGAGGCACACACATTCTTCACATTCTTTCCATAGCCACACATCCGTGTGTCAAACAATATATTGCATTTTTTTTAATTTCCGCGAAAACATTCTGTCTAAATTGGTCGCATGTTAACTTTCTAGAAAAATCTTAAGATCTATTTTTAATTTTTTTTTTTCGTATTTTTTCGTATTTTTTTTTTGTCAACTTTTTTGTAAAAATATAACTATAGGGAAGTATTTTTTTGTTGGCAGAGACAGTCTTGCTTTTGTTAGTAGCATTTAACCGTGTATCCTTCCTTAGCTATAGTCGTAATGGTGGAGGTCGTTTGTAAAACAACTTTACACTACGATATTTTAAAAACGCTTTGACACAAAGACTTAAATTTTGGACCAAAGATTTTCAACGTGGCAAAAGACGCTTGGTCAAATTAAGGTTACGCTTTGATAGCGTTCTTGAAATATCGTAGTGTAAAGTTGTTTTGCAATCGATCTGCACCATCATTACGACTTTAAGGCTAGCCTTTGGCAAGTAATTACCTCTGGGAGCTTCCAAAAAATAATCACTTGCCAAAGGCCTATTATATTACTTATGGAATGTGCTTGGCCGTTTCTTGTGGCAGTGTTTTCGTGTTATGTAAAATAAATTAGCGATTTTTTGTCTTGTTTAGCAGGGATGCGGTATGTTGTGCCTTAGTTTAGCTCGGTGTTAGAGTGTGTTTTTGTTTGCAGTTAAAAAAGTTGTTCCTGTAAATTTATCACCACCAGGTAGTACGCCCTGGCAGCAGCAACAGGGCGGCACGTCGCCGACGCCGCCGTCGCCCTCCAGTCTGTCGTCGGGCTCGGTGTCGCCCTCTAGGCACGACAGCTCGTGGACGACGCCCGATCTCAGTCTATCCTCGTGCAGCATAGCTAGTGATAAGAGAGGCTCGCACTTTTGGCATTCTGCGCCGGTGTCAGAGTGGAGCAAAGAACAAGTAAGTGGCTTATAATCAGTAGTCGGCGAATTTCCAGTGCTCGCATAGGCACCGCGTCGACTCTAGCGTTGACGCGAGGTTTTAAATATTTATATTTTTATTTCTTTTTATCTTGATTTTTTTTAATGATTCCATTTAAACGAGTAAGGTTGGAAAAAAAGTTATCGACAAATAAAAATTAAAAACTTTCATGTTCTTAAAAGATAGAAATCGAATGTCGTCTTTTTCTTTGAAAAACACCGATATGTATACGTATGTATAGTTAATATTGTTGTGGGTAACAAACTAGTCGTCAAATGTTTCGATTTATAAAAATTCGGAAAAATTGTTCCGTAAGCCTATGTTTATGTTTATTTTCAACGTTGATGAGTCATAACTGAGTTTACGCCAAATACTGCTTATAATAAATGAATTTTTATTCGATTGATTCTATAAGTGACACTGTTTGTGCATGTTTTACGGGCGAAAAACTGAACTTTGTGGCCCTAGGGCCAAACATTTTTTTTCGCCCGGTAACTAAAACTTGTTATTTTTAAGCTTTTTTAAAATAAAATAATAAAAATTCAATAATATAAAATAAAATTAAACCATGATATCGGTCAGAACAATCTGACTTAACCTTCAATTTTTGCATTATAATTTGTAAATAGGTGATAAAATCCATTAATAGTAATTATATACTAAGTTAGAGAAGACATTTTTTATAGCCGAGCGTAAAGCATTTTTTATGAAATAAAGTATATTATTATTATTATTATTAAATCCCGAGCTGCGTAGCAGCAAGGGATTTAAGAGTGCGAGGCTATAATAGTCTTCTCTACTGTAGTTTATATATTAGTTTTTTCACTACTAGCAATTTTTAACTATTTTTATTCAAATAATAAAATAAATTATTAACATAAATGATATTTCACAAAATTTTCATAAAAATCAAGTGCCTTGATCAATGACATTTGCTCAAATAAATACTTTCAACTGACGTTTACAAATTAAGTTTTTTTTTTATTTTTTTTTATAATAGTTAGCTAATTATTGATTTTATTAATTGGTAATAATTATAATTAATTATATTTAATAAATAAAAAGTTGTTTAAAGCTATTTTCTTGGGTTTAATTAGTAAAAATTGCACAAAGAACTGAACAATCAATTGTTTATAAAATTCACTCCTACTAGGAGAGAAAAAATTATTATTGCTATAGGTGAAGAAAATTGATTTCACAGTCTAAAAACATGATAAATAGTGGTATGTTCTAAAGCTAGTAGTGAAAAAAAAATAATTTTTGAGTACTTATTTAATAAAATTATTAAATATGTAATATTAAGTGCTTTATTTAAAAATATGTGTTTTGTTGCATTAACAATGTGAGTAAGAAAGCAATACAGTTTTTATTCTGCAAAGAAAACAAGCTTTATGTTTTGGGAATTGTAATAATTTTTGTTTCTGGAGGTGACTTCTGTTTAAAAACAATAATAAGTCATCTCCAGAAGTAAATTTAACTGAATCAAACAGTGTTTTAGTTCCTTGAACACTTGTTGAACCTAAATATAGCACTGGAGAGCAGTAGATGCAGATTTTTTAACTTTTTCTTCTTCTCTTAGGTGTGCCAATGGTTGTTGCAGATAGGTTTAGAGCAACATATACCGAAATTCGCGGATCTACAGGTAAATGGTAGTGCATTAATGTTATTAACGTCCGCGGATTTTAAAATATTAGGTATAACTAGTGATGATAAGAATCGCCTTAAGCGTAAAATCAAAGAACTGAAAGTACTGGCCGAAAAAGAACGAAAGCAAATTGAGAAAGATCGAAAAGAAAAAGAAAAAATGCAAAGAAAAGCAGAAAAGGCCAGTAAAAAGAAATAGACAACTAATACCCTTTTTTCTCGGCCTATGATAAGGAAATTATCAAACTCAGCCAGTTTGAGAGTCGCTCTATCTAGCGGCGGTTTCAGACGCTAGATAGAATGAATCTAGCCAATTTTAGTACGAGGGTTTTTGACCTGATCAGCTGACTGTTTTTTTATTCTATGATGTACATAAAGATGTGCGGATTTTGGCTATTTATTTTCGGTACCTACTGAAATTTTTTGAGCTAACAGCTATTCTTAGATCAACGGCGGATTTAGGGGGGCATGGGGGCCATGCCCCCCCCAGCGAGATATATTAGCATAGAAATACCTTCAAAATTATATTTTTGGTGAATGCGCAATTTTTTTCCTTATGGATGGCTCCTTAAAGTGAAATAAATCCGCCCCTGTCTTAGATTAGTAATTTAATTTTGTAATCATCATAATGATCCGTTAGTTATTTGCATTTTTCACATATTCTGTTTAAAGAGCTCTTATTATCTCCGGGCTGAATTTTAAATAAATAAATTAAAGAACATTCTAATTAAATGAGTTAGGTATTTCGTGGCATGTTGGACATTGAACATTAAAGGGATTAACTAATTAAACTATTTTTAAATCGACAGGTTCTGGATCGGGTGCCAGAAGTCCTAAAAAGGTGCTTAAAAGAGGTACCCTAAAAACATATTTTTAACTTTACGACATATACGAGATATTACATTTATTGAGATTAAGCTATTTTTATTGTTACAGACAATAATTCTGACGCCAAGGGGTAAAATTATTTTTTTAAAAGTGCCTTTGACGTATATTTAAATATTTGATAAAATGAGAATTTATATATTATATATTTAAATAAATGAGAATTATTTCTAAAATTTAAATGTGTCATATGTCAAGGTAAATTTGTAAAGGCTGTTTTTACCCCTTTGTCCGCAATATAATTGTCTGTAATTATGAAAAATCTTATTCTGATTGTAATAAATGTAATTTACAGCATTATTAATTTGAGCCATTACGCCTCAATGACTATTTATATCGTAAAAAATCTAAAACAGAAAATAAAATTAAAATGTTCTTATCAGGCGCACCTATTTCTAGATGCGCTGGTAAGGTATTGCGTTTAAAATAATACTTATCTGCCATATCTTCTTTACCTAAAATATATTATTAGTCAATGCCTTACCAAAGTTTAAAATTTTTACCTAAATATTTTTTAATAAAATTATTGATAAATCGTTAAAATAATTAAAAAAGAACGAAAAACTGAATAAAAGTTAACTTCTAACGTTTCAGGATCTAATCTGTTCCCGTTTTCATAGAAAATTATTAGTTTTGAAAGAATTTGTGCAATATTTGGCTTTATCAATCAAAATATGACAAATGTCAAAATATGTCATTTCGAGGTAATTGAAACAAATACACCTGTAACAATAAAAAGGTGTAGAGAAATTAATTTGGAAAAGGCGTTTTTGTTGAAAACGTGTAGAGAAGTTAATTTGGAAAAAACTTTTATTGAAAAGAGGCCCTCTTGATTGATAAAGCCAAATATTGCACAAATTCTTTCAAAACTAATAATTTTCTTTGAAAACGGGATCAGATTAGATCCCGAAACGTTAGAAGTTAACTTTTATTCAGTTTTTCGTTCTTTTTTAATTATTTTAACGATTTATCAATAATTTTATTGAAAATTCTCTATTTGGGCAAAATTTTTAAACTTTGGTAAGGTATTGACTAATAATATTTTTTGGGTAAAGAAGATATAGCAGATAAGGATTATTTTAAACGCAATACCTTACCAGCGCATCTAGATATAGGTGCGCCTAATAAGAACATTTTAATTTTATTTTCTGTTTTAGATTTTTTATGATATAAATAGTCATTGAGGCGAAATGGCTCAAATTAATAATACTGTAAATATTTTTAACTTAACGAGATATACGAGATATTACATTTATTACATTGTGATTAAGTTATTTTTATTGTTACAGACAATAATTCTGACGCCAAGGGGTAAAATTATTTTTTAAAAAGTGCCTTTGACGTATATTTAAATATTTGATAAAATAAGAATTTATATATTATAGATTTAAATAAATGAGAATTATTTCTAAAATTTAGATGTGTCATGTGTCAAGGAAAATTTGTAAAGACTGTTTTTACCCCTTTACCCCCAATATAATTGTCTGTAATTATGAAAAATCTTATTCTGATTATAATAAATGTAATGTGTATGGCTCGTTAAGTTAAAAATAAGTTTTTAGGGTACTTACCTCATTTCAGCACTGTTTTTGGATTAATTAAGCTTGATAGCTCAAATCTCGTGATATAATAGCCACACTATGTATTGTTGATAAATAAACATCGTACTTTTAGCATCTTTGTGTATATTGTAGCTAAAACTGGGAGAAATGTTTGATAAATAATACTACATAATAAATGGCTTATTATATTAAATTATAGGAAAGATTGAAGTAACACTTTTATTTATTAAACTAAATATTATTCTCCTATAATAGACCAGGGTCGATAATTTTTGAAACCAAAAAAAATAATAGTAGGATGAAAGCCGTTAAAAAAGGACGAAAATATAACAAAAATGAAAGGAAAAATAATTTACGGGCGATCTGAGGTCGGGAAGTGGAAGGGGGTGAGTTTTTAAGGGTAAAAAACGGTGTATCTCGATTTCCGGCAAAACTACAAGTCCTATGGAAAAAAATTAAATGACAAAGTTGTAGGTAATAAAGAGACCTACAACTTTTGTAATTACACTTTTTTCACATAACCTCAAAATTTATGTGAAAAATTCAAATAATCAAGTTTTTGGTTTGGACTTTTTATCTTATGCAAAAAAAAAATTTTTTCACGAAATTTGTTGAAAACTTACCTTTTTATGTCCTAAAGACACTGTAATTTTTTTGATTTGAAATATTTATTTTTTCACCTTATTTTGACTTAATATCGAAAAAACACCCTAATTTTCAATCGAAAATTCTCGCGTCAAAATATCAGCTTTTTAAAAAAAGTCGGGGAGTTTTTTGTTCATTGAAATCTCTTCTTTCTGATAATGTAAAAAAATATATACATTACTATGGTAAATGTTCTCAGAAAATGCAAAGAAAAGAAAAAAACTCGAATCAGAATTTTTTTTAATAACTATGTACAATTTTGAGCTATTTAGTAAAATTTACACTTTAATTACTTGAAAAACGTAAGATTCTATGTTACATTGATAAGTAATTAAAGTGTAAATTTTACTAAATAGCTCAAAATTGTACATAGTGATTAAAAAAGAAATTCGGATTCGAGTTTTTTTCTTTTCTTTGCATTTTCTGAGAACATTTGCCATAGTAATGTATATATTGTTTACATTATCAGAAAGAAGAGATTTCAACGAACAAAAAACTCCCCGACTTTTTTTAAAAAGCTGATATTTTGACGTGAGAATTTTCGATTGAAAATTAGGGTGTTTTTTCGATATTAAGTCAAAATAAGGTGAAAAAATAAATATTTCAAATCAAAAAAATTACAGTATCTTTAAGACATAAAAAGGTAAGTTTTCACCAAATTTCGTGAAAAAAAAAATTGCATAAGATAAAAAGTCCAAACCAAAAACTTGATTATTTGAATTTTTCACATAAATTTTGAGGTTATGTGAAAAAAGTGTAATTACAAAAGTTGTAGGTCTCTTTATTACCTACAACTTTGTCATTTAATTTTTTTCCATAGGACTTGTAGTTTTGCCGGAAATCGAGATACACCGTTTTTTACCCTTAAAAACTCACTCCCTTCCACTTCCCGACTTCAGATCGCCCGTAAATTATTTTTCCTTTTATTTTTGTTATATTCTCGTACTTTTTTAACGGGTTTTATCCTACTATAATTTTTTTACACTTTTTACCATTTTCAAAATTATCGACCCTGGTCTATAATGGATGGTTGCTATTAGAATAAAAATTTTCATGGACCATTCAAAAATTAGGAATTGTAGCTAGAATATTCCTCTAAATAGGTGTATAATATTTATTTCTTTAGGTCCTGTATACTTAAAGTGGTAGCTTAGCTGCCAGCTGATTATTAATTTTAATAATATTACACATTGCCTTCAATTTAAATTCGCCGAGATTTTTTTTTGTAGTTGTTCCGTTTTGGAGGTATACGCGATAAGGCTTTACATAAAACATTCTTAAACGAAATGTTAGGTTCAAAAAGTCCAAACTGTTGATATCTCTACCGGGTGTTTCAGGAAGGTGGTTTACCCCCCTTAACTTTTTTAGTGTTTTAGGTAGGATCTTGAAATTTTGCTGAAGCTATATCATGTATAATTTAAGTTTTTTTGACATAGTAAGAAATTTTTTAGCACTTCCGGTTTCGCTAGGAAATATATCGAACTTTCGATTTTTAAATGAAACACCCTGTATATTTTTTACATATTTTGATTCAGAAATCAATTCTGAGAACAAGCATGTGTCACTTGTCAAATTTTGACAGGCCATGTCATTTTTAGTTAAATCTTCATTTTAAATGTTTTGTGTTTTAATGCCAAGTCCTTTCAAATAAACTATTCATGTGTGGTATCAAAATGTTCGCAAGAAAATTCTCTTTTATTTTAACCTAATGAGTCACCCTCTTTCCATTTGAAAAAAATGACTTATGGACCAAAGTATGATTTTCGAACCTTAAGAGTTTTGGGAAAAAAATCAAAACAGTATTTTTCTGAAGATACTATGGTCTGTTTCTTCATCAAACAAGATAGGAAATTAAAAATCGCACAGTGAATATTTGCAAAACAGATTCGAATATTGAGGGTGTGAATATAGTGCGTAGTTTATTTTATAAAGCATAACTATATTCTATACACAATGATATACTATTCAAACCTGTTGTAAAAATATTTACTGTGCTAAAAATCGCAATTTACTATCTTGCTTGATGAAACAGACCATAGACCAACATTTAAGCAAATAAGCTAATTTAAGGCACTCTAGATTTAAAATAAAAAATTAAATAAAAAATGATATGACCTGTCAAAAGTTGACAAGTGCCACATGCCTGTTCTCAGAATTGATTTTTAAATCGAAATATGTAAAAATGTACAGAGTGCTCCATTTAAAAATCGAAAGTTCGATTTATTTCCGGTGAAACCGGAAGTGCCAAAAAATATCTAACCATGTAAAAAAATCCTAAATTATACATAATACATACAAAAGTAAAAAAGTTAAGGGGGTGAACCACCTTCCTGAAACACCCGGTATATGAAAAAATAAGAAATAAATTTTCCTTATTTAAATATTTTTGAAAATAAGCTAAAACTCGCCTTTGTTTTTCAGAGCGCTAGGTTAATTTTTTTTTCAAAAATATTTTTTTTGTTTTTCAAAAAAAAAGACAATTTTTTTTTAATTTTACGTAATTTTACGTAATAAAAAAAATTAAAAAACTGTTTTTTTTTAATGAATCCAGGCCTACAGGGAAAAGTATTATTTTGTTAGCAGCAGTTTTATTGAGCGTTGGAACCGGATTATCTCCAAAACGCCTGAACTAATATTTTTCTCGGCAGATTTGGATTCAGGAGACAAAATAACAGTGGAAAATTTGAAAATCTTTGTGGATGCAAAAAAGGTTTAAATTTGTAAAATATTTTAACTAATATACTTAAATTTAGTTCCAATTTATTTATTTGTTTTTTTTTCGTTATTTAAATAATTACGTTTTGGATAAGAAGATAAAACTATATAAAATTAATTTCTCTAAAGGTTTTATTAGAACGCATTTTCAGACATTAATATTTTTTCTTACTTTTATCTGTTTTTTTTTTCTACATATTGACTGAAATCTTGACTGGAGAATATTTGTACCTATTTAGAGGGTTATCTGTATATCTAAGATTTGTGTCTTATAATCTTAGTAAATAAAATAACCTTTGCTACACTGGTCAGATTATTTGTATCTTTTTAGATAAAAAAAATGTACTATATATTGTGCTCGTGTTAGTTCATAGGTTTTTTCTGCGAGTTTCAAAATATTTTTTATTTGATCTAATATAATTTTTTTTTTTTGATTTTATCTTTTGTTATTAGTATTTTCAAAAACACAAGAGACTGCTAATAATTTGAGAATAATTGAGCTGTTTTTTGTCTGGGAATAATTACTACAGGGGCGAAACCAAACCTGGAGTAATTTCCTTTGACAACTAATTTGAATTAAAACAGTGGAATTATTCTCGATGTTCGTAGTCTTGCGTGTTATTTGAAAGATAACACAGGCCCACTTTGAACTTTTGACGAGACAGGTCTATTCTTATGTATTTTGCATCGCTGAATTTAAATCCGAAGTCAGATTAAGGGGTTTCACAGTGATTTTTTCGAGAAAAGTTGAAAAAACATGATTTTTTTATGGTTTTTCGGAATAAAATTCTAAAAACCATACAAAACCCATAAAAATCATGTTTATTGCATTTTTTTTTAAAAAATTACTGGGAAATCCCTTAATCTGACTTTTTGGATTTGGATTCAGCGATGAAAAATACATGAGAATAGACCTGTATCGTCAAAAGTTCAGGGTACTTTTTTTATTTTGTGGGCCTGTGTAATTTTTTAATGTTTAAAGAAAATGCACGAAACAAATTAAATTAAGCTACGTGGGAATACAAGGTGAAACTTGAGTACTAAGAGCTATATCTCAGTAACGGTAAGAGCAATTTCAAAAATTCTTTTATTTTATTTTAAATATCCTTATTCTTGAAACAGTAACAAAGAAAGAGCATCATTTTCTTAAAAAGAAAAAAACAATAACAATTTATTATTTGAGAAAGAGTAAAATTCATTCTGTAGGTACTATCAATTATTCTCACCCACTCACAATGTAAGTTGATTATTCCCACAATAATAACAATATGATGGGATAGTAAACAAAACACGCGGAGAGAAATACCGTTAAATGATTGGTTAATTATTTGTTAAAAAATAAACGCTTAAAAAAATTGTTCAAGGTAGAGTGACTTTAACCAGTGATTTTCTGCAGTTTTTGTCAAACGTTTCTTAAATTGAAAGTTTCCAAAAACTACTTAGAAACGAGAAGTTTCTATTTCATAATAGCTTTAAACTGCCCTTTTATTAAGCAGAAATATTTAAATAATATTAATCTATTAATCTGCTAATAAGTGTATATTAATTTGTCAAATACTTATGTATAACTATGCATAATGTTTCTTAAAATTAACTCTATTTGTAGTTGCCATATTTCTTCTTATGCGAATAATATTAAAATATTTTGAAACTCATTGCACGGTGCAATTTTTGCACCCACCAGGTTTTTACCTTGTATATATTCATATATATATGACTATAAAGCTCATTATTTAATGTGTATTTCCATTAGAAAAAAAAAACAGTGGTCTCAGAATCTAAACGATGGAGAACTTAAGTAATTTTTGTGAATCTGTAAAAAAAAACTTCTAAAGTTTTGATATTTTGTGATTTTTTTAATATGGCCTCACAAAAAAAAAACTTATTATCCTCATTACTTTAATCACAAATAATTCATATTCTGCGACTTATTTTAGTTGAAAAATCAATATTTTATTGATTTTTCTATTTTTTTTATTCATTTGTGTCAAATACAATTTATTTAAAATTTTTGTAGTTCTTTTTATACTTAAGTTTTATTAAATCCATAAAATTGGTTGAAATTTTAAGTGTGATAAATTATCGAAAAGTATTTTTTTTTTCAAATTACATTTCTATACAAAATTTTTCCATAGAAACATTATTTTATGTGAAACATTTTGAATAAAATTAAAATTATGTGATTGTAAGATATAAAACTATTCTATTTTAATTTATTATTATGTTAGGGAACGTTCAAGTATTACGTAACGCTCCTAGGGGGGGCGGTGATGCTCATTTTGGAGTGTTACGCCCATGTTAATGGTATAGGAAAATAGCGTTACAGGGGGGATGGGGGTCCAAAATGGTCAAAATTTGCGTTACGTAATACTTGAAAGTTCCCTTAACTAAGTTGTTTTTTTTTATATTTAATAATTTCAGTATTTATCTATTTATTGCCAGTAATACACTAAACTCCAAAAAAAAAAAGTGTCGCAAATTTTGCATGTTTGATTTCTGATAACTCGCTAATTAGCGGTTAGCTAACCGTTCTTTCGATTACAACAAATTATGTTTGGACTTTTTAGAGTTATTCTTTGGGATGAAGATGTATATACAGGGTGTTCCATAACTCGCCACAATTGTTAAAGTGAGAAATAATATATCAACAAAAAAAATCATATAAACATATGCCGCAAATCCGTCCTAATTGACTTACGTCCCATTGAATTTAACACTGCAGGGCAACATTAAAAACTAAGAAAAAAAGTTTGTTACACCCTGGCCCAAAAATAAATATTAAGTGACTCTTTAAATAGTACCTAACACTGTCCTGTATTTTTTTTAATGGATTTTTCTTACAAACAGTTGCGTTTACGGTATTACACTAGGAGAATCCTTTTCATTTTTTTTTTACTCAAAGAATCCATAATTTGTAAAAAAATGCAAAAAATGTAGACTGAAAAAAGTTTTTGGTAAAAATGTGGTGTGCTACAGCCATTTTGAATGCCTAGGCGTGCCTCCGGTAAAATTTACATACTCGTCCCTATATAGAGCTAGATCTAGCTCAGAGATGTTAAAGAAAAACCCAATTTTTGATATCCCCTTTAATGGACCATAACTTCCTTGGGACCGAATTGCGGGTCTACGTTTATATAAACTTTTTTTATATTTTTTCATGTAGTATGTGCACCTTCAAGGATGGTCGCGAGTTTTGGAGCACCCTGTATATTTTTATTTAATATAATTAAACCTTTTAGTCACAATCATAAACCAATAAATCTAATAAAGATAAAGATAGTGATACACGGAAAGAAATTAGTGGGCTCTGCGCTATACATTATAAGATATTTGGTAAGTGGCAAATTATAGTGATTTAAGCTATAGATTATAAGGGACACAATAACTAATAATGTTAAAAATAAATTGGAAACGATTATATATATTACAGACACGATTATATTTATTACAGGCATTATTATAAATTTACAGAAATTTTATTATATTATAAAAATTATTAGCACGGACAATAATTAAATCTATTTAAGCTATAAATGCCATACTATTTGTTATATTTTATTATTCACTAAACAATTAAAGTATTTCATATAAATTTTTACACTGACTGCCATAATTGTAAGAGAAAGCCTTGTATTTATATAATAAGCGATTATAATTTGCTTGGTATGTGCGTTATAGCGCTCCTAGCTATAATTTTTTTTTTCCGTGTAATAGTTCAAAATTATTGAATCTGTTGTGACCATAAAGTTGAAATAATTAAAAGAATAATTCTTTTGTTTCAACTTTATTATTTAATTATTAAATATCGTCGTGTTACTTTCTCAACCTCGTATCTCAAAAAAATTGATTTTCTGTTCCATGTACCAATCGGTCAACATGCAAAGAGTTTATTAGTGCAAGGAACGAAAATCAATTTTTTTAGTGATCACTTGTACAGACTCGAATTAATTGTTTTAATTAGGTTACAAGTTACGTTGTATTGGAATAAAAATTGGACTTTTATAAGTTATGACGTTATGCTCCGTAACCTAATAGAATAACTCTACAAAATAAAACAAAATTCGTTGTGATCGAATAAAGGGTCCCAGAGTTATTGGACACTATGACAATATTTTAAGTGAGCCACTTTTTTTGGAGTTTAGTGTAGTAATTTTTTAAACAGTTTTAATTCAAATCAATTTATAGTACAAATGTTAATCAAACATTAAATAAAAGTCTTTTTATATTTTACGCTTTTTAATGCAGTTTGTAAATAATAACTCTGTGTAGTAAAAGCAAAATTAAAAGAAACTATAGTTATCGTCAAATAAAAGATAACAAGGCTTTAAATCAAAAAACGTATCTTCCTCAAAACATTTATTACTTTTTCGACACAGAATTATTATGTTTTAATATTGTCACAAAATCTGTGTGAAAACAGTAACAATTATTATTGTCAGTAGCAAAAATCAATTAATAAACAAATTTAAAAAGAAAGTTGATGTTGTATATCTGCGCGCCATCTATTTCTAGACGTAGAAAACTACTCGTACTTTTCCTAATCTGGAGTTGAAGACTTTTTGTGGGTTTTGTATGATTGATGGAATATTTAATTATAAAAAATACATTTTACATTTTTTTTTTAAATTGATTTTTGCTACTGAAAATATCCGAAATTTTTTGTTTTGGGACCAATTTTTATTTATGATCTATTTAATTTGCTCAATTCTTTTTCTGTTATACTGTAAATTATTCAAATTACAATTCGTTTTAATTTGATTTTAAGGCAGCTTTTATATAAACATTTTTGTGATTTTTTCTTTTAATCTTTTGTAATAAATTTATGAATATGTAGATTCAAATAAATAATGACAATGTATTTATAATATGTGTATTTTCTTGACCTTACAATCTATCCTAACAATAAATTCGATGTAAATAATTTGGCTTTAATAGTTATTTATATACCAAGGGATTAAACTGGCTGTTTTAGTCCCGCTGCATTAGTGTTTCCTGAGCAAGCGTAGTGAGCGAGGGAAACAGAAATGCAAGGGACTAAAACAGCCAAGTTTAGTCCTGAGGTATATACACTATTTTTTGCAGCACCAAACATAATTTATGGTTTAAACATAATTTAGGTAGGTAGAAATTAAAATTAAAAACCACGCGTCTAAAATCGGTTGTTTTATTTTCGTTATTTAATCAAGATGCCTGTAAATTGCGAAAAGTCAGTTTCATGGCTATCGCGATTTCAATTGTTTTTTAATATGGTTGACACAAACGTCAAAAAAATGGACGATGATAAATTTTAAGTTATGTATAAATTGTTAAATGTTATTTTTAAAGGTTTTCTTTGTTAAAATCAAATAAATTGGTTTGAATCGCTAATTTATTACAAAACACCACCAAACCTAATCTTTGAACCAGCAAAGCACAGTAAGTATAATATTTTAATATTATCAAGGTTGCCGTGATGTTTATTCCCTAGGGAGAAAAACGGCAAGTTTAGTCCCGAAAATGAAAGCGTAAAATTAGGTTTTAGTCTTGGTCATGCAAAAAAAGTATTTGTTCTTTGTTTATAAATTCTTTTTATAAAGGTATTCTTTATAATTAAAGGTAAGTACTTAATAAGGTTTTTGTTTATTCGCCTTTATCAAGTATACTGTCGTGCGCATGTCAAGTGTATACGTCATAAGCACATCCAGGTACCCAGAGTTCCGTGCCAATAAATTTAGTCATTGATACAAATTCAAATTCAAAATTCAAATTCATTTATTTCATTCTTGGAACAACAGTTATAGAACAAGTCAATTTAAAAATCTACCTACGTTAGGTACATAAAGTATAACAATTAACATAATAAATTAGATAAAAACATGATTAATAGTAAACATATATTTCAGACAGGCTACTTTCCCCAGATGGTGTCGCCCATTTGAAGTCATTAATGTTATAGTAGCATTTTTCAATGAGATATTGAGCAATATTTTTCCTAAATACGCGCAGGTTATTTACTTTTTTTATTTCTATGGGAAGCATATTAAAAAGTTTGGCTCCTCTGATAAAGGGAGATTTTTCATATGTGAGTTGAAGCCTACGGGAAGGTATATGAATATTGTTTCCAACCCTTGTGTGGTGATTATGAAGTGAGTTGTTGCTGTCATAATCAGACTTGTGCCTGTATACATAAGTGAGAAGCTCCAATATTAATACATAGGGTATTGTTAATATTTTATATGTTTGGAAAAGTTCGGTACATGGGAAATTATACTTCACCCCTGCCATACTGCGGATAATGCGTTTTTGAATAAGAAATTCATCTTCAAAATTAGATGACAGACCCCATAAGAGTATGCCATATGACAATCTAGACTGAATGTGGGCGTGGTAAAACATCACTAGTTGTGAAATGGTTAGGGTACGTTTTAGACATTTTACTTGATAACATATTGAACTTAAGTTTTTAATTAATTTTTGAGAGTGTGTTTTCCATGTAAGAGTGTTGTCTATAGTGACACCTAGAAATGAGACGCAATCAGTCTGTTCCAGGTTGGTATCATTAAGAGTGACATTAACAGAATTAACGTTTCTATTTTGCACAGTATGAAATCGCATATATGTTGTTTTAGAGACATTCAGGAAAAGATTGTTTGCGTTAAACCATGTAGATAGGTGATTGCAAACTATGTCAAGGTAATAATTAAGGTCTTTCTCGGATTTAAAAGAAATTAACAAAGAGGTATCGTCTGCATACATGACAATGAATTGTTTTATGTATGCTGGAAGGTCGTTAATAAAAAGTATGAAGATGATCGGTCCCAATATGGACCCTTGCGGGACGCCCACACCCATATGAACCCTTGCGGGACGCCCACACCCATATGAACCGGCTTTGAAAAATAATTTTTTGTAGTATTACCTGTTTTATGTTTGATTTGAACTGATTGTGTACGTTTACCTAGATAAGATTCTACCCATTTAAGTGGCTGACCCCTTATACCATAATGTTGTAGTTTTTAGAGTAGCAACTCGTGTCTGACACAGTCAAATGCCCTGCTGAGATCACAAAAGATCCCAACAGGGCACTCGCCTGCGTCAATTTTATCGAGTAGGTTACTAAGAAAAGACAGCGTCGCTGTTTTAGTAGAGCGATTTTTTGTGAAACCGTGTTGGGATATGTCAATAAGCTGGTTTATGTGTAAGAAGCTAACTAACCTGTCCAGCATACAATATTCGAAAATTTTAGAGAATGAAGGGGCAATGCTGATAGGTCTATAATTCTCGACTAGTTTGCAATGACCTTTTTTAAACACTGGTGTTACAAGACTATGTTTTAATTTGGATGGGTATACACCCTCCAGGAATGAGTTGTTTATAATGTGAGTGAGAGGGGCGGATATATGCACAGGACATATACACAGTTGTTTCAACTCCTACTATCCAAATCCTACTGACTGCGCCATATTGAAAGTCGTTAGGAGTTGGGTAGTAGGAGGAGATGTTAATCAAACAACTGTGTATCAATTAGTAGAATTTTGACCCAGTACATAATTATTAGGGTGCCCAGGACCTACGGAATTGTTTGGGTCCCACCCCTCAAAATTGTTCCTTTAGGTGAAAAAACAAGCCTCCTTTTTTTAAATAGAAAATCATGTTAAGGGTTTGTATTTTTTTAAGGATATAAAAACTTTGATATTGGACGTTTATGGAACAAAAAAGTGTTTCTGGATAATAAAGGAATATTCTTAATTTTTATGCCACTCTACAAAAATAAAACGGATTTTTATGGGGTAAAAATGCTAAAAATTGACACATGAGGTTAATAAAGGCTAGAAAAAAATGCACTTAGATTTTTTTGCAAAGAGAGAGGGTATTCTTCAATATGTCCGAATTTAGGGTTTATATTTACTTTTTTTAAAAAAAGTACAGGGTGACCAAAAAATAATTAAATATCTCAAAAGTTAAAAAAATGCATTAATTTGCAATAAAATATCAATTTTGTAGTAAATAAATAAAAAAAAATTCAAAATGCCTTGTAGTATGTTATATTATGTAATAAAACACATTAAATAGTTTTTTTTTTCAAAAAAGTGTCGGACGTTTATTTTTAAAAATCTAAAAAAAAATCCGCAACGCCCAGTTATAAAAATAAACACATTTTAAAGCAAATTGTACATATTATTATGCGTTTTGGTCAAATATCATCCCTTTTATCGAAATAAAGTGATTTTACATTTTATGGGATTTGTGATTTTTTTTGGACACCCTGTTCTTTTTCTTAAAAAAAATAAATATGGGGCGTTAATGAATTTCTAAAATAAAATGACCCATGAGAAAAATTTCTAAGTAACCTTTATTGTAGCATAAATAAGCTTCATACGTCAATTTTTACAATGTTTACCCTGGTAAAGTCATTTTTTCATGTAAAAGGGTATTTTTTTTTTAATATTCCCTCATTATTCAAAAATAATTTCCCTTTCTAAAATCGCCTGATTTCAAAGTTTTTTTTTAATTTAAATAATAATAAAAAGGCTTAACATGGTTTCTCTCATAAAAAACCGCCGGACGCGACCTCTAAATATTTTTTTAAAAACCTGAAAAAAATTGAAGGTTGCTTTTTGACTTAAAGGAACATTTATAAGGGGTGGGACCCTAAAAAAAATCCATTTTTTTAATTTTGACTGTGATGCGTCAATTTTTGAATTTGCGTTTCTGCTATGAATGTTACTTTGCCATTTTTAACCATATAATATATGTTCAAAAAAGGAAAAGTGACATATCGTCCACTAAAGGCTCTAGTTGTCTAACTCCAAATTTTTCAAAAATGAGATTTTTATCAAATTTGCTTCATTATCTGATTACCAACATACTTCAAAAAAAAAAAAGTTGCATTAAACCAATATCAGCCTCAAAAAATGCAAAAATGTAAATATTTTAAGTCGCTAAGTGTCTAACTCCATCATATGATTGTGAGAAAACAATTAAATGAGAACTGTCACTAATGTCAAACTATTTCTCGACAACAGGGGATCCCGTTTCAAATATTTGTTAATTTACTGTTTGATGATAATTATAATTATTGCCATTAATAATGTATATATATTATGCCTACCTAGTAGTAATATTATATATTAAATATAAAAATATAAATTTTTTGTAATAATATTACGCGATATAATACGATAGGTATCCTCTTTTATCTTCCCTTGGAGTTAGACCATTAGTGAATTTAGATTCTGTGGTTAAAATTTAATTTTCAAATAATTTATATAAAATAGATAACAATGAAAAGTTTTAAATACATCAACACATTTCAAACATTTTTACCTGTGAACAAGCTAGTTTTAAAGTTCTAAATTGCTATAATTAAGTTTTAAATCGTTTTTTACGTCTCCTGAAAAATATGACGTTTTGGAGTTAGACCGTTAGAGCCTTTAGATGACGATATAATATGTTCAAAAAAGGAAAAGAGACATATATTATAATAATATATAATAATCTGTATATTATACAGATTACTAAAGAAATTTAAAATATATTAGCATTTTATTAGATAAATATCTGATACATATATCTACTTAAGTAATGCAAAAAAACACTTTAAAATTAATTGCGATTTTTTTTATAATTTATTAATACTTGTATATTTTATCAGCCACACTTTCAAGATTACTTGTATATTTTGTCAGCCACACTTTCAAGATTAAGGCTTATATAAAATATTATAAACTTCAATAATCATAAAAACATCCTAAGATGGGGCAGGGTGTAGTTATGTTAATGCGCACACCAGGTTTAACGTTCATGAGACCAGCTATACCAGCTATAGTTGATCAAATTTAAAAATTCAGAAAAATAAAAAAAATTAAATTCTTCGATGTGACATTGATTTATCCTCGTGCATCTAAAACAAAAATAAAATATTATTTTAATCTAAAATAATAACAACATGGATTGTGTTATGCAATAATATTTTAGCTCACATTGTGAGATGACAGTAAGTTGTTGAAGTGTGTCTGTCATTAATATATTTTATGTATCATAACTAAGAGGCGGAAAACAGGTAGCCTATGCGTATTTTCATACATCATGTTATTGCAGTGAGAATATAATTTATATATAATATATATTATGTAGTACCTATGCTGTACTGATAAGTAAAAATACCTTACCCCTACGATGGTTTTTTTACCACTCTTTTCTCTAATCTAAAATCGTGCTTATTGTTAGATTTTTAATTTATAAAATATAATTTATTTGTGGATTAATACGTTATAATTAAGAGGTATGTGTATTAAATATAAAATATATTCTCCCCTTAAATATCAATTCGTGATACTAGGTTAGGTACCGGTGCTTTTTTTTCAAATTTTACTCATATTAATCCCAATTTTTGGAAAATGCAACTCCTGCTAAAGCAGTCGTTGCATTTTCGTCATTGGGATTAATATTCGTAAAATTTATGTAAAAAACCACCGATACCTACTAGGTTATGATATTACCCCTGACAATACGCCTTATTAAACATGTTTGTATACTGACAGGGTGGCCACAAAATTTTATTTGGAAATTTCCCTGACATTTTCCTGATTTTAAAAATTTTTCCCTCACAAATTTTCATATTTTTCCCTGAAATTTCCCTGTTTTTTTTTTTGGTTTTAAGTTGAAAAATATATGAAAAACAAGGGGTAAAACAAAAAATAAAATTCCAAGGTTTTCAATAAAATTCCCTGATTTTTCATTTATTTCAAGAACATTCCCTGAAATATCCCTGATATTTCCCTGACACATTAAATTCCCTGACATTTCCCTGACTTCCCTGATTTCCCTGACATGTGGCCACACAGACTGGAGAAACGTATTGACTGACGCGCGGCTAACGACATTCGCTTTTTTTTCGTCCGCTGTCTAACCATAACATTTCGTCATCTAAAGGCTCTAACGGTCTAACTCCAAAACGTCATATTTTTCAGGAGACGTAAAAAACGATTTAAAACTTAATTTTAGCAATTTAGAACTTTAAAACTAGCTTGTTCACAGGTAAAAATGTTTGAAATGTGTTAATGTATTTAAAACTTTTCATTGTTATCTATTTTATATATTATTTGAAAATTAAATTTTAACCACAGAATCTAAATTCACTAATTGTCTAACTCCAAGGGAAGATAAAAGAGGATACCTATCGTATTATATCGCGTAATATTATTACAAAAAATTTATATTTTTATATTTAATATATAATATTACTACTAGGTAGGCATAATATATACATTATTAATGGCAATAATTATAATTATCATCAAACAGTAAATTAACAAATATTTGAAACGGGATCCCCTGTTGTCGAGAAATAGTTTGACATTAGTGGCAGTTCTCATTTAATTGTTTTCTCACAATCATATGATGGAGTTAGACACTTAGCGACTTAAAATATTTACATTTTTGCATTTTTTGAGGCTGATATTGGTTTAATGCAACTTTTTTTTTTGAAGTATGTTGGTAATCAGATAATGAAGCAAATTTGATAAAAATCTCATTTTTGAAAAATTTGGAGTTAGACAACTAGAGCCTTTAGTGGACGATTTGTAATCTTTAATTCAAATTTTTAAATATTTTCTAATAAATATAACTTACCGACACATTTGTAGGTAATCTCAATATACGGTCGAACAAATAAACATTCTCTACAAAATCTTGAGTTTTTGTTATTTAAATGACAAAATCTTTTTCCATCACATCTAAAAAATATTATAGAATATAACACTTAAAAATTCTGCTGTTGGTAACAAAGATCGTTTCAGTTTTTTTTTGTGGTGACATACACGTATGTTTTTAAAGTTTTAAGTCCGCCCCCTTATGCCGTGAAAAATACAATAAAAGAAAAACAAAGTCACACATCAAATTGATAACCTCCTCCTTTTTGGAAGTCGGTTAAAAATTAAATTAGAGTTCGCCCCACATTTGTTTACATCATAAGAGGGGAACCTAAAAAAAACGTTTTTGTTGAAATACTAGAACGAGATTTAATTTTGGAAATTTTTTTAAGAACGAGATTTAATTTTGGAAATGATTTTAAAAAAAGATGATCCTATATTCTTTATTCTAACTTACTTCTGTCTAATTATACTTCCGCCTTGTGAAGAATTGCAGGTACCACTTCCTCCGCTACACACACAATTTGAAAATCTTCCATATTTTGCGGAAATGACTTGTATTCTTTGTGATTTCGGAC